>JAJQOW010000579.1:0-98186 GCA_037975125.1 Latrodectus hesperus
TCAATAAGTATTATGAAGTAAATTATTATAGTAAATTATTATAGTATTAAAATGGACTGCGGACTGGCAAAGAAAAGTTTTCTTTTCCGCATGCATAGATACTACTAAAATATAATCGCTAACAAAATCATTAGAGGAAAGTTCTGATGTGACTGTAAATTTTTGCGTACATTCTCAAATTTTGGCTTTCGAAAGCTTTCGCTTTATTGGTATCACTTGAAAATACTATTCATGTCAGAATGTAAATCCGTCATTACTTTTTTGATAAAGCTTTTTATTGAGCATGTCTTACTAACTTTATTTACGTATGATCATATTTAAAGATACTCATTTGGTAATAAAGTTATTCACAGCATGGAGTATTGGAAAACTCTTATTTGAGTTACCATTAAACTGCAATAATAAAAGATAAATTATCCGCTGTTGTTACTAGTTTGTTTAATAGGAGGAATAATGATCAAGGTAACCAAAAGAATTAAATAAGACTCAAAATTCTTAAGAAAGTTTCTAAAATAAACCTCATATCTATATTCTGAAATACGTCTAGCATTAATATAAATAAATTAAAATGACACTGAAATGGGTTAATACAGTATAATGGTTAATCTGTGATTTGGGTATTCCTTTCTTGCCAAATGGACGATAGACGCGCCTAGCGTGGTAACCCTGGCTATTTCATCGTAAATGCACTCCTTGTGGCGCATGCTCATTAACAACTCTTTTGTTTCAGTATTCCTATTGGTCGCTAATCATTTTGATTTTGAAATAACCGTAGAATTTAAAATTTGATTCACGACATTTTATTACCGTTGAATTTGCCCTGGAGGTAGTACGTGAGTTATTTATTTGTTTCTGCGTATTTTTATTTATTAATTTTTAAAAATATGATCATTTTTCTCCATATTGTAGTGTATTTTTTGTTATACAATTTGTAAAAAAACTATTGTTTTTGTTTTTGTTGCCATACCAACGGTGAATTTCGTTAAAAACACGGATTTCGGTTCGTCGACATAGAAACGACATTTTTGCGTAGTGTCTCTCGTAGCATTCATATCCGCGAGACAACACGCAAAAACACGCCAGTTGGCGACTTTTTGAAAATGTGCCAAGCAGGGGACCCAAAGCACATTTTCACCCAGTATAATTAAGTGTCATTAAATTGTATATATATCTGAAATCTATACTTCCTATAATATTTACATATGTAATAATCCATATAAACTAATTTTCAAATTCATAATAATTTTTGTTGACATTTAGTGGCGATCTATTTTTAGAAAAAAAATTCTAGGATTCCGAAAAGATTATGTAAATGGAAGCATCTTATTAAATGTGGTATATGCAAATTACCATAAATAGAAAAGAATACATTAAAGTAATATGGAGCCCATATAAAAGATATAATGCTGGTTGAAATGTTGTTATTATTTGTATAGTGTCTGGTTACTAAAATTTCCATCTTTTAGAACTACAAGGGAAGAAAGTAATGGAACCTTATTAAGAGGGGCACTCAGTGGGTGTGCCATCCTAGCTCCGAAAGGGGTGTTTCGTAATTTAAAAGCTGGACCCAGGCAGAAGACGCCCAACATTGTCATGCTACACCCACACGAATCATTTCATATGTAGGACTTTGCGACCACGGCATATCTAAACGTGCCTTAGCCGCCATTGTCGAAGAAGACGAATCTTCAGTTGGGTCGGCATTCGAACTCACTACCTTCCGATAATGAAAATGAACGCCTTAACCAACCAGGCTCTTTCGTATTAATATCAAAGTTGTTATAATAATACAATGGCCGACTCTCACGATTCAAGTGACTTTGATCGTGGAATATTAAAAATCATCACTCGTGAGATAAGATGGAATATTTCTTAAATAAAGATATGGATGTATTGATTATACACCAACTGTAACAAGATTAAAGAGGATAAATGATTGCACCATTTGTGGGACAGATTTTATGTCAATAAATAATTGAGTTAATAAACTTATATGGTTGTCATTGAATCATAGAAGAATGAACAAAATTTACTTTCTTCGGTAAGTATCCTTTCCATTTCTATCGCACTGATGGTAATATACAGACGTAAAGATAATTCAACGAATTTCTGGTCTTTTTTTAATAATTTAAAAGGTACACAGTTGGCATTATTATATATGAGAGAGTTCTTATCTTTAAAGGTTACCTGATAGGCAAGCATGTTTACCTTTCCCTTAAAACCATTTCTGTCATCTCAATAAATTCTCTTGGAGAGGTTTAGATAGTTTCAATAGATCAACAAGATAGCATATATGTCCAAAGTTAGCAACAAATCTTCAAAAAACATTTCATTTTTTTCAGACTTCAATATCCGTTGTTCGCCATCAGGCATACTATGACTTAATCTGGTCTCCCAAATATTATTTAATGTATTTTAGACGCCTCGCACTATTAACATTTATTATATATATATATATATATATATATATATATATATATATATATATATATATATATATATATATATATATATATATATATGTGTGTGTGTGTGTGTGTGTGTGTGTGTGTGTGTGTGTGTGTGTGTGTGTGTGTGTGTGTGTGTGTGTGTGTGTGTGTGTGTGTGTGTGTTAGAGTTAAGCTAATCTCAATTAACAATTCTTACACCAAGGATGCTTATGTTATCCAACAGAAAATATTTATTATTCACTTTGATTTTAATTAATTTTTGTATTCACTCATTAAGATTTTAAGGCAGGAAATTCAAGTCTTCTATTTTTCATTAAATTCAAAATAAATATTAAAATTTGATAAAATAGTAAATATATAAAATAGAATATATAAAAACACGTAAATTATATAATTCCATAAAGTCAGTAGAATTAGAAATTTGAGAATTAAATCCTTGTATATATATCTTAATTCAAAATCCTTATATACACGCACGCACACACACCCACACACCCATTCACACACACACACACACACACACACACACACACATATATATATATATATATATATACATATATATATATATATATATATATATATATATATATATATATATATATATATATATATATATATATATATATATATATATATATATATATATATATATATATATATATATATATATATATATATATATATATATATATATATATATATATATATATATATATATATATATATATATATATATATATACGAGGGTTACTCTGAAATTTTTGAGATACGCGCAGACGCGAGAATTTACAAAATAAAAATAACGTTTTAATTTTAAAGTACAAAGTATTTTAACACAGAAGATGAATTTTTACTCTCTTACTTCAACTTGTTTAGCGTGGAATAAATTTAAAACAGAAGAGAAATAGGAGTTGACGCGAGAATATTTTCGCGCTATGATTTTCTTCGATTTCAAAGCAGGATTAAATCAAGAAGAATATGTTCAACGGTTGAAATTAGCATTTGGTGATGAATCTCCAGCTCGTGCTACTGTATTCAGATGGTGTAGAGAATTTAGAAGAGGATGCAATTTTCTCCAGGATAAAGAACACACAGGAAGGCCGCCGTCGGCAGTAATCCCGGATAACGTGTCTGCCATACGAAAAATGTTAATGGATGATAATCGCTGTACCTATCAAATGATACAGAAGGAACTTAACATTGGATCCGCAGCCATACAAAAAATCATTCATGAAGAATTACATATGAAAAAAGTAGTTTGCCGTAGGATTCCTTATAATCTAACAGACCATCAAAAAGAGGAGCGTGTCAGAATCACTTAATATGCTGAATCAAGAAACTCTTAATATGCTGAATGATGGTGGCCACCCCATCATTTCTAAAATTGTAACAGGTGATGAAACATACATACCGTTTTTTGACGTTCCAACACGTCAAGAAAGCAAAATATGGGTCTTTGAAGATGATCCCACGCCGACAATGGTGAAAAAACAACGCGCACTGAAAAAATTGATGTATGCCGTTTTCTTCAGAAGTACGGGATTGGTCAAAGCCATCTAGTTGGAAGGACAGAAAACAGTAACAGCAAACTGGTATACCACTAAATGTCTTCCAGAAATTCTACAAGAATTGAATGTTAGGGGACTAATGCTTCACCATGACAATGCATCTTCACACACAGCCGGATTAACAGTTGAGTTTCTTAAACAAAAACAAATGAAAGTGATCGAACATCCGCCGTATTCACCTGATCTAGCTATGTGTGACTTTTGGTTATTCTTTAATCTAAAAAAGAACTTACGTGGACGTCGTTTTCATTCAGAAGAATAGATTGATGTGGCTATAAATGCATTTTATTCTTCTATTCGAATGGCTTGAGGCATTTAATCTGTAGAAAATTGGTACAGATAAGCATTTAAGCTATGGTATAGATACAGATTGTATTGGTACAGATAAGCACATAAGAAATATTCTTGAAACTAATGTTAATCAGATTGCTATGTTCTCAGAATGTATGGTTTGAAATATATTTTGTAAATGCAATTTTTTTTAATTCTCATTTAACCGATAACTTTTGGAGTTAAATGTATATGAATGCATGTCCTTAACATTTGTAATTCTTTTTTAAGAAATTTGAGATATTTGCGGAATATTTAAAACTTTTTTTTGACCTCTCTATTTAAAAACTAAATGAAATTTATTAATCTTATTTAAACTACTAGAAACAAATTTATATTGTTTTTATTCATAAAATAATTATGTATCACTATATATATATTGCGCAAATAAATGACAGTTTTTTATATCTATTTTTGTAAATTTTCATATTTTTTAATCAACGGAAAATGAAATTCAGGCTTTCAAGGAAATACTATTACGTTTGTTGTTGTTATTTATGGATAAGCTAAGCCCGCGCGCTAACCGATGGCCAAGAAATTAGGTCAGAAGAGTGCATCTTTTAATTAACGAGAGCACCATGAAGGTGAAAGCACATCTTTGCTTTAAGACTCCACCGATAGATGGCACCACCAGAGGATCCACTTTCTCAATTTTGAGTTTGATCTGGAGAGAGAGGAAAATTTGTTGCGTTTTATGATGATAAATTAAATAAGTCTAAGCAAACAATAAAAATTAAAGTTATTTAAATAAATTTAATTTTTTTCTTTTACAATAAAATAAAATAATAATTGCTTTCTAAATAATAAAATTATAAATAAATTCTTATGTTAAAATTTATTTTAGCACCTTATGGTTGAGGCATTGTATTTTGTACATGGTAGGGAAAATGTTTTTAAATCATCTTATAAATTAAAGAATTTAGAAACATATTTATTTGTCCCTTAAGGTTAGCTTTATACTCAGAACAGAGAATTTATTCCACATTTATAGCTTTGAGCTGACTCAGAATCACATCAAACACCCACAACCCATGCCGGAATTAAACCCATGAAGCGATGAACTGAACACCAGAGCACTCTCTTTACAGTTACGAGCATGACTGAATAATATATTTTAATTTGCTCCCTTATGTACAAAATTTTTAATAAAATATCTAAATTATAATTCTTGCTAAGATATTTTAACAATAAAAGTGCTTTTATTTTTTTATACTTTATCATGCACTTCTCATAATCTTTTTATTTACATAATATTCTACAATATATTTTCTTTGGATGTGCATATATTTACATCAAATACAAAAATAAGGAACTCGAATTGGAGACGGTGTAAGTTAGTAAAAATCATATTCTTTCAACAATTCTATTGATTCCCAAAATCCAACTTAATAGTTGTCAGATTTACCTCGTAAGAATGTACTTATAATGCATGATTCTATCGAAGTCTATGTTTGTCACCATTACTTGGATAGAATCATGTATGTGTGAGAATTATGTAAAAGGATTTCGAATCTCAAAAAGCATCTACTATTGAAATGTGTGAAAACTGAACTCATCAACTGAACACCAGATAGTTAGCCCCTCAATCACTCAGAAATCAAGAATTTTCAGAAACTAAATTGAAATCGCCTAAGAATGTAGGTTTCATTGCATTTACAGTGTAAACTATTCCTGCCAATTTTAAGTTTCTTAACACAAAGCTTTCTCACAATATTTTACATGTAATGAGACCAGCACGATGAAAAGCAACCATCATGTTAAACTTATATTATATCATCGACAATAAACAAATACTACTTAACTTGCGTAGATCTTAAAAGCACTTGCTTTTTTAGGCTACGTTAAGATCGAACTCATAGCATTCCTTGTATGAGATTGATTGGTGCTTTTACAACAGACAGCTAAGGCTTAGTAAACAACACTTGCAAACATATACATTTATTTACTAATTTGGTAGGACAGTGCTTTTTAGAACATAAGGCCTTCGGCTTAATTCCAGCCACTATTAAACATCGGGAGATGGATGTTGCACTTCTGGATTCTGCATGCATGTCAATTGGGATAGGTGTTTGGGAGTTTTCAGAGTTTCTTCTCGTGCATGTGAATTCGGCCCTCTCTCTACAAAATGTCCGGTCGGATGCTAATTTATAGTGTAGATGCTAAATATCTTAGCGGCTTTACTTCTGCCGTTAGATTATCAACTCTAAGATGTCAAAAGAAGTGGCTTAAATTTATTTCCGAATGACTTAAGTTGTCCTAAAATGTATTTAAAATCTGTAAAACAATCCTACCCTCTCAAGTCCCACAGGCTGTCTCATAGTGTGCACTAGTTGCCGGTGAGGGGGTGTTCTTGTTCGGAGTGGGTGAAGTACGTCGGGAGAGTAATCTCCTGGTAGGGTCACCCAAGGCGTGAAGGCCACTCCACTATGTCCAGCTAAAGCTTGGGGCAACGGAGCAAATTCAGACTTCTACCCTTGGGTGCTCCAAGTACTCTTACCAACAGAAGCTGCTCTTACACCATACTTTTCATGAATCCTGGATTAGAAAGTTTTGATACTGCCAAGGAAATGCAGCCAAATGGCTCTGACAAGACTGCGAAGTGGTCACCTGCTTTTTCAGAGACACGTCTCTGGTACCAAGGTCTACCCTTTCTGTCCCAAATGTCGAGTGGTTCAGGCCTCTCCATCTCATATTTTTCAGTGCATTGGGTGTGAGAGAGGGGACATGGAGTTGAGACCGGAGATGGTGCTTGAGAGACTGACTATTTTTGGATTCATGGGGCTGGCGTGATGGTACTGTCACGCCAGTCAGGGATAAGCAACAACAACATAAAACAATCCATTTTAATATTGCAAATATTGTAATCACATTTATTTTTAAATTCACCAAATAGGGTTTTCAGCTGTTAAGCTATTTAGGCTTAGATGAGTCCTTTTAGTGCAATAGTGTCACAATGTCACTAACTGAAGCTCATCTTGGCCTAAGAGCAGAATAGCGCTCTTTGAAGCATAAAATCCTGGGATCGATCCCTGTCACCACAGGAGAATGGGAAATGCGCACTGCCCTTTTGTTTTCAGACAAGATGGATAGTGCACATTTCCCGGGTTTCTTTCCTTGCGACATGTCCATACGGTCCCTAACTATGAATATGAAGTACTAAAAAAAAGCAATTTGCGGTTTTTAGACTTTAAGCTATCCACTGCACTGTATCAAAATATCCTCAGCTGGAACTTTCAGAAGTCTAACTGTGAGACATTCCCTTACAGACTGTTAATTTCCGTGTTCGATTTCAACAACCGTAGGAAATTATAGGAAATAATGACTGCATTCTGTTGTAGTGAGTGCTTGGGAATTTTCCGGACTTTTTTTTAAAAAAGTCTATTCTTTTAAAACGTCTGTAACGCGCTATTTATAAAAAGTCCTTCTGGAAGTCAAATTCCATGACTTCCGGGAAGGTAAAAATAGTAGCGTTACAACAGCCTTAAGCTGCCATCTTTACAGCATCCAAATATTACTGACTGTTTTAAAATTGTGAAATATTAGCATTTATAGAATCATTAAGAATTCAAATATTTTTATGTTTTTTAAACTCTAGGCCAGTTGTTTTCAGTATGATTTTCGTATTCCCGATATTTTCAGTTCAACATTGCATCATTACTTTTACACAAAGAGATTAATATCGTAGAAAACTTACAGTCTTAAGTGAATTCCAAGCTTTTACAAACAGGCAGTCCTGAAGAAAGAATCAAATTCATGATTGATTGATTGATTAACTGTTGATTATCTTTATTGACTATAATGTTACATTCATCTATAATGTTATCTTTCAACTCATTCATAACTTCAATTAGTTTATTGAAAAAGTAAAAAAAGTAATACAGATTTCAGAAAGAATTTTTTGAAAATTGCTCAAAAACAATTGATTACTTAAGCAAAATAAAATTTATTTTTTATCACTATGCATCAGCCAATTTTAAACATACAAATAAAAACTGTTTGATTGATTGATAAATCCAAAGTCTTTATCAATCAATCAATTAGTAAATGTATCTATCATCCAAACAGTCAATGATTTCTATTGATCAACCAGTTACAGATATTCCCATTTTATTATTAAATAAATCTCTATTTTCTAATTTTCTATCCTTTTTTCTTCAATTTCCCCCAAAATATTTTGTTTTCAGTCTGTGTCTTCAACATCAATATGAATTCCCTTTCAACGCAACTATCATTTTGGAACCGAAAAATTTATATTCAAATATTTATTGCGCTATTTATGGAAAATATTGCGAGTATATTAATGTGTGTATTCTCGCCAAATATAGATCAAAATCATTTCAACGAGAAGCCGTTGGCGGTTATTCTGCATCCTGCGCTGCCGTGCGCACCTTCGTTCCCTCTCTGCAAACTGAATATTCAACTGTGTATCAATATCGCAGTTAAAGTCAATACAGTTAAGCGCTCTCCTTCTCCCGCGGGCATAGCACTGTAGCGTCACGGGTTGTTGAACAGGTTGATGAGGATGTTGGTGAGTTTTTTGGGGAGGTACGAGGGGAGTTCGACGACAAAATTTGATTTACTTTTACTTCATGTACTTTCATATTGATGATTTTTTACTAGGTTATTTCATGTTTCGCGAAAAATGTTTCCGTTTCTGATACACCATTCACTTTTGCAGTTCTAGTATCGATTTGCATTTAAAAATAGAAGAAAATATGATAACGTACTTTAGAGGATCGTACTCAAGTACATTAAATGTATAGTGCAGGATTTTATAAATACTATTATATATATATATATATATATATATATATATATATATATATATATATATATATATATATATATATATATATATATATATATATATATATATATATATATATATGTATATATATATATATATATATACAGAGAGAGACAACTTTATGCTGTTGACAAAAGTGTACTGCTTTTGATTTGTTTAATTCATGTCCACACCGCTTTTTATAATAATTTCATTTGCTTAAGAGAGATCTTAATCTTAGTAAACCAAAGGGTAGTTTTTATTTCCTTGTTTGAAATAATATGCTAAACCAACAATGACAAATAATTTCTTTGAGTCTGCATTAAAGTAAACTCAGATTGCCAGGAAGCTGAATATCCACAGACAAACGGTGTCATTTACTATAAAACGATTCTTGGAGCTTGGTCATGATGGTGATAGACCCCGAAAACCAAAAGAAAGAGCTGTGAATACAAATGAAATTCGCAAAATTATAAAGAAACGAACTAACTGAAATCCGAGAAACTCAATGAGAAAAATAGATAAAGAAATACGGGTCAGTAGAGAATCAGCTAGATATATTGCAAAAAAAGATCAAGCTATATAAATTTCGAAAAGTACAGAAACTAACTGAGCAAAATAAGCGTGCACGGTTGCAAAGATATCGAGCTTTCCTTCGAAAATCCGCAAATCGCGCATGGAAGCATTTTATCTTCTTTGACGAAAAACATTTCACAATTGGGCAATCCTATAATAAACAAAATGACCGTTACTGGTCATCTGATCGTCCTGGAACTTCCACAAGAGTAGAATCTCGGCAAAGATTATAGTTTGATGAGGCATTTGTGAATTTACTTTTTTGGTTTTCATAGATCAAGACGTCAAGATGAACAAGACCATATACTGCAAGGAAATTTTACAGTCGGTTTTACTTCCTTGGGCCTAATACATTTTAAAAAATAGCATCTGGGCTCTTCAGTAAGATTCTGCCCCTTCTCATAGAGCGAAAGCAAAGCAAAACTGGTGTCAAGCAAATCTTCCAGATTTCATATCTGTAGGAATGTGGCCCCCTTATTCACCTGACTAAAATCCAATGGACTATAGTTTGGTCTACTCTGCAATCCAGAGTATGCTCTAAGCCACATTGAAGTATGGAATGCCTAAAGGCTACTCTTAAGAAGGAATGGGCTAAATTATCATTGGATGTACTGCGGCCCATTGCAGAAAATTTTACGCGACGTTTAAGGCTCTGTATCGATGACCAAGAGGGCCATTTTGAAAATACTTAAAGATGTTGTATCTAAGTAACATTTGACTTAAGTAAAGTTAGTTTTTTGAAAATAAATTCCGTGATTTTAGTTTAATACAATATTTTCAATATTTTTTGTCAACAGGATAAAGTTGTCACCGTATATATATATATATATATATATATATATATATATATATATATATATATATATATATATATATATATATATATATATATATATATATATATATATATATATATATATATATATATATATATATATATATATATATATATATATATATTATTGATGTCATATTTCATAAGTTCATATTTTGTGAAAACATTTTCCATTTCTTATATACACCATCCACTTTTGTGGTTCTGGTATCGATTTGCATATAAAAATGGAAGAAAATATGATAACGTACTTTAGAGGATCGATTCAAATACAATAATGTATGATGTAATATATGAATATTATATAAATGCCATGATGTATGTGTAGGAATTTTCAGTCTAGTCTTGTATTATACAATTTCATTATTACAGTTAATTGGTAACTAAAATGACAATTAGAATAAATAATTGAGTTTTAAATTAATTCTGCTTGAATATTTTGTTTCGATTTCGAATGTCTAAGATATTTTAAAGATTTAAATAATGTGCTTGGTTTCGTATGATTATCATGCGCATTTTCCCTTCTGATTTTAATTTTTACTTTTTTATATTAAATACAATAAATTATATGAGATATTTCGTTCATTTTAATTTAAAAAACTATTTACGCAAAATTTTAAATGATTTTACATAAATTGCATCAATAATTTACTTAACATTTGATATTTGAAATAATTTTGCATTACAAATGCAAAAAAATGCCAATGAAATTATTTATTTTTAATTTTAAAACATAAAATATTTTAAGCATTGGGAGAATCGGAAAAAGATATCATTTATATAGAATGCTTCCTTGGATGCTGATGACCATTGTGTAGTTGTTTTACTACAATGCTTCCCTGTACAAAGCACTGAGTTGGGCTCTAACAGTTAGCCAGAAGTACCCGATTAAAGTCTTCGTGATTTTGAAGCAGGGACCTACCAGAAAATCCCCAATATTTGACTGTAATCTTCAGAGGTATCATTTCTTTTGGAGGACATTGCGAACGCGCCCAATTTTAACATGCCCTAGCCTCCAATAGCGGTGGATCCACACGGTGGATCTGAATTTAAGCCGTGATTTGTACTCACTATTTTAAGGTATGTAGAACGATGCCCTAACTGACCAAACCACCACTGTCCGATGACCATTGGGTGATATTATTGTCAAACGATCCTAATACTAATAAAAGAAAATATATATTTCATAACACGTGTTGCAAAGATTAAGTTTTCTAAGGAAGCGCTTGTATTGGATAAATATTGTGTCAAGTAAATAATGCAATTTCAACTACCAAATAAGACAAAATATAGAAACGACATTCCATTTTTGTAATGCGCTGTATCTTCTTAATATTTTATTAAAGATATTTTGATATTTTTAATTAATTTTAGTGTATAAATTATTTCTGTAATTTACAATACAATGATATTGCAATACAGTTACAGTGACTTAAGCTTGTCAGAAACGTTTTATCCGAATTTAAACAAAACAACACACACACAAAAATTGTATGATTTTTAAGTTATCTTTCCAGAAAGGAGAAAATAATTGCTTATTAAAACAGATAATGCTAAAAAGTGCTTACGTTTCGCATAAACTGAAAAGAGATGTTCTTTTAACGAGTTCTTTTTTTTAAAGCTTAAACTAAGATGATTTTTAAATGTTACTTCATTTAGTTAATATTATGCGACATTCTATAAAAGGAAATATTTTAAAACAAACTAAGGACATCGTTAAAATAATATGATTTATTGTTAAAAAATGTAAAAAGAAAAGTTTTTATTGTATGTCACAAGATTTTAGAAATGAAAACATTATTTTTTTAACTAAATGCTTTCAGTAAAACAAATTAATGTGCTTCCTTTTCACTAATGCCTTAAAAACTGAAAATTATTAACACATAAAATACAAAGTCATTAAATTGAAAATTAAAAAAGGAAAATTACTTAAATAACACTAGTAATCTAAAATACAAATCTAATCTTGATGAAAAATCGTTAGATTGGAAAAAATTTAATTATGAAATTGTCTCATAAAAGGAATTAACTAAGTTATTAATCTTGCTTCTAATAAATAATTTATCATCGAAAATTCCGAATTTAAGAATATTGCTCTTTTTTCAAAATATTTGTCATTTTTATCTCTGGTTTAAATGAATCTGAATAATTAATTCAAACTATTCTGTGTTCATAACAATTGTTCAAAATCACTTTTTTAAATGCCTTTCTTAAAAAATTTTTTAATCTTTTTAAATTTTTACTTAAATTTCTTAAATATTTTTATTCAATTTTCTTATAGCAATTATGATAATGAAACAAAATTTTTCTTGAAATGCAATTACTGAAAAAATAGAATGTTAAAAGAAAACAGGAAAGTTTTCTTTCAAACAGAACATTTGTATCCAACATCCTCTCTCTGTCTTCTCTGCTTCCTCTCTCTTTCTCTCTCTCTCCTCTCTCTCTCTCCTCTCTTTCTCTCTCCCCCTCTCTCTCTCTCTGTTGCCTGTGCTTTTATTATATATTTGAGTTCCCTGTTATTTGTGGTTATCATTTCCAGATATGCTATCCGATGTTTTGATTTCCTTCTATTCTCTCTATCTTTCAAGCAAATCACAAATACTTAAAAAAATTGTATTATTTTAAAAAACTAAAATTCATTTATTTCACTTTAATAACATAAAATGATATCGAAATCTTTAAATTTTATGTTCAGGTATATAACCACAAATTTTTCGCAGAGCTTAATGGGAAATTGTTAGCGCTCTTGCTTTCGATTTAAGAGTTCGAATACTCATTTCGTACCTTGGTTCCAAATGTTTTTTGTAGTTTCGGAGTCCATTGTAATTCTCGGTCAAATTATTCTCATACGTAAACAAATCCCCATTAAGCAGACCAATACATCATATTTTTTGGTACAAATATTAAATCTACAGATATTATAGAACCTTATATTTACTACCACTTCATTTAAAAATCATAATTTCAGTACTTATACACTCAAATTCCAGAAAAATAGTGCATACTGCGTGAAAGTTCGCTTTAAGCAGGCGGAAAGAGGACAACATGATGAGGCATAGACTTCATTTATCCAAGAAAGTATCCATGGGACAACTGTTCCTTAAATCTTGCAGGGTGATGTGAGGTGGAAAAATTCCAGATTGCCTTAGTTATGCTCCTCTCTGGGCTTTAGGTGGAAAATGGAATTTCTTAAAATCAAAACAGTGATCCTGAACCAACTCATGACGATAAAAGTATCACATTATCATGGTGAAATCTATCAGAAAACATAATTAACATGAATGAGTGTAAGGAATAAGACAGAATGTTGACGCATTTATCACTGGTCAGATTCATCTTTAGATGCATCAGGGATATCAAATCACACCAGCTACACGTTCCCATACTTTCACACAGTCTTCAGCAACTTGAATACCTTCTGATAATTTGGAATCATTGATACATCAGATTTTTTTCAATCCCTCGCATGTTAAACTGGTCATTGCAATTAGTAATGAGATAAGCCAGACTGATCATTTTGATTCCAATAATTGTCAGTCCAATGCGGTTCCATGCACACCATAACACTTTGCAGTTTTCAATCAACAACAGTGAATCACTTTGGCTCCAAAAAACTATACCAATGTTGTCAGCTGAATAGTTTGGGTGCTGGCACTTTTTGAATCTTCAGAAACGAAATCCATCCTATTATAAAGAAGTATTGATTGTCTATTTCGTTCAAAAGTTCTTGCCAGTCATCAACGATTCCATTTTTAAATGTTTTTTTTTTTCCTGACTAAGGTTTTAAAATCGATTCGATTTTCAACATCCCATCTCTCAGGCTGCAAAACTATAAATCCACGTTTAAAGTCTCGAAATCCTTATATCCTGACACTTCATCAGTATTAACCGATCTAACAGCTTTGCCAAACATATTGCCTTATATAAGCACTGCCTACTACACAGCATCATTTGTTGGTTGTCTACCTTTCTCACTTACTTATACATATTTGTGCTAATTTTTCTGACTCTTGAGAGCGGATGAATGACAATGAAGGGTAGAAAAAGAAAATCATAAATGAAGATTCTACAAGAAAATGGAAAAATATATTGTTTATTTTAATAATTCAAATAAAAATATTTTGATAGAGTATATTAAACAAAAGGAGAGAAATATCCTTTGACTTCAAGAAATATCTGAATAATTTTAAATGCAGTATAATAGTTAACATGGTATAAAGTCTGTATTTATCCCAATACTTTTCATAATTTTAACATAATCAATTATTATTTCTGTGAGTATATTATAGATTTAAACAGTCATTTTACAAAATAAATAAACTTTCTCAACAATACTTGAAAGCAAATGAATGAATATTCATTTGAAAAACTATACAATTTTCATAGTATTTTAATAACATTTTGTTGCAAGTTGGATGTTGAATAATACACTATTCTGCAGTTCAGTGGATCGTGAGTTTGATTTCCACGTCATACATCGGTGTTTCTTGTAGTATCATATCTATTTCGAAGTAAAACGTCTTATCTAATTAAACATCATGAATAGAAAGAGACTTTAGAACAATAAATCAAATTCTAATGCTCTAAAAATTGTATTAACCATAAAAAATATAGTTTTATTAAAAAAATACGATTTTCTTTGACTTCAAGAAAAATCGCCTAAATATTTAATACTATTGCCACATATTTAACATGTAAAAGTTTTGACTAGTTACATGAAGACAGCCATACTTTTAACGCTACACACATTTCCACAAAACCGATTCTTTGTCCCACTGCAAATTAAAACTCTTGCTAAAGAAATATTTCATTGTTTAATAATATTTCATGCCTGTTCTCGACAGTTTTTCATTCATTTTTATTGAAACAACACGATTACTTTAATTAGACGTATAACTTATTAATCTTAATCCTAAGTTAGAATAATATTCAGCTGAAATACTAATGGATACGAGATATCATAAATGGAATTTTCAAATGACTATAAACAATTGTTCTGATTTTTGACTTTTTTTAGGGAGAAAAGCTATACAATTTGTCCTGCATCAAATCACCATTTTAGCAAAAAGTTTGAGAAAAATTCGCTATCCTTTTTCCAACTTCTCCATATACTTTTTGCAAAATAAAATAACTTTAGGAAAACAGTACATAAAAGAGCTTTGTTCGAGAGATCGGGTAAAGGAAATATCGCAAGGCGGAAAAAAAGGAATCCTATTTGCGAAGTGCATTCCCCCTTCATTTAGAGTGAATTTTAAATGTATTCGCCAAGAGAAAGTAAATACAATTTATACAATACGGTAGGAATATTTTTAAGAGAAGTCTGAAATCCTTTACTTTTTGTGGTCTTGATTTATATTCTTTACGTAACAGAAAACGCATAAAAATCTTATTTTGAGAACAACAAATTTCAAATTTCGGAGGTTTCTGCTATATTTTCGGGGTGTTTTGGCACCATGCCAGATATCACGCTATGTCATAAAAGCTCCGACGGATTCATGCATTTTGATTTAGTCTATTACAGTGCATGAGCGAGTCGATTTATTTGGCGTCTTTGGCTGGAATTAGTTTCGGAAAGATTTTCCACAAACATTCATCACTACTGAGCCATTTAACATCAGAATCGATGGAACTTTATCCTCTATCTGGTGATTATAATGGAAAAAGCAGAAAAATAAATCGGATAATTAAGTGAAATTGATTGAAAATGTGCATATCGAAATAAACTACAAATTAAGCTTTTAACAAATGTATTATATAGCATATTTTACCTTAATTTGATGATTCCTAACTTTTCAAGTATATGATGAGAAGTTGTCTTAATGTTCACCTCTTTATTTTGTATTTTTAGGGAGAAATTTCGTAAATAATGGACCGTATCTCTATGTCTTAATGGAGTGAATAGGGAAATATTTCGCATATAAATTATTATTTATATGCTTCAAAGATATAATGACTAAAGAATTCTACCAAATTACTCTGATTTGGGTCATTAGGTAAATATTAGGGGAAAATTTCCCTCAATGTATTTTTATTCAGGTATCAAAAGAGAAAGAAAAGGGAAAATTTCCAAGTGCCCATTCTGATCTAATAGCCATAAGGGAAAGAATATAGAAAACGCTCAACACATCCATTCCATTAACGTGTCGTAACAGAATAGGATAAAAATTCTGCAAATTTATTCGAACTATGTCTCATAAGGGAAGAATAGGAAAAAAACGTACACTTATTCAATTTATGTGTCATAAAAGAAAGAATAAGAAAATAATTCCAAACACCCATTCGAACCATGTATAATTAAGAATAGGGGAAAAAATCCGGACACCTTTTCGATCCATGTGTTATGAGAGAAAGAATAGGGGAAAAATTATCTACACATCCCTTTGATCCATGTGTTATAAGGAAAAGAATAGGGAAAAACATCCGGACATCTTTTGGATCCATGTGTTATAAGGAAAAGAATAGGGAAAAACATCCGGACATCTTTTGGATCCATGTGTTATAAGGAAAAGAATAGGGAAAAATATCCGGACACCTTTTCGATCCATGTGTTATGAGAGAAAGAATAGGGGAAAAATTATCTACACATCCCTTTGATCCATGTGTTATAAGGAAAAGAATAGGGAAAAACATCCGGACATCTTTTGGATCCATGTGTTATAAGGAAAAGAATAGGGAAAAATATCCGGACACCTTTTCGATCCATGTGTTATGAGAGAAAGAATAGGGGAAAAATTATCTACACATCCCTTTGATCCATGTGTTATAAGGAAAAGAATAGGGAAAAACATCCGGACATCTTTTGGATACATGTGTTATAAGGAAAAGAATAGGGAAAAACATCCGGACACCTTTTCGATCCATGTGTTATGAGAGAAAGAATAGGGGAAAAATTATCTGCACATCCCTTTGATCCATGTGTTATAAGGAAAAGAATAGGGAAAAACATCCGGACATCTTTTGGATCCATGTGTTATAAGGAAAAGAATAGGGGAAAAATTATCTACACATCACTTTGCTCCATGTGTTATAAGGAAAAGAATAGGGAAAAACATCCGGACATCTTTTGGATCCATGTGTTATAAGGAAAAGAATAGGGAAAAATATCCGGACACCTTTTCGATCCATGTGTTATGAGAGAAAGAATAGGGGAAAAATTATCTACACATCACTTTGATCCATGTGTTATAAGGAAATGAATAGGGAAAAACATCCGGACATCTTTTGGATCCATGTGTTATAAGGAAAAGAATAGGGGAAAAATTATCTACACATCACTTTGATCCATGTGTTATAAGGAAAAGAATAGGGAAAAATATCCGGACATCTTTTCGATCCATGTGTTATGAGAGAAAGAATAGGGGAAAAATTATCTACACATCCCTTTGATCCATGTGTTATAAGGAAAAGAATAGGGAAAAACATCCGGACATCTTTTGGATCCATGTGTTATAAGGAAAAGAATAGGGAAAAACATCCGGACACCTTTTCGATCCATGTGTTATGAGAGAAAGAATAGGGGAAAAATTATCTACACATCACTTTGATCCATGTGTTATAAGGAAATGAATAGGGAAAAACATCCGGACATCTTTTGGATCCATGTGTTATAAGGAAAAGAATAGGGGAAAAATTATCTACACATCACTTTGATCCATGTGTTATAAGGAAAAGAATAGGGAAAATATCCGGACATCTTTTCGATCCATGTGTTATGAGAGAAAGAATAGGGGAAAAATTATCTACACATCCCTTTGATCCATGTGTTATAAGGAAAAGAATAAGGAAAAACATCCGGACATCTTTTGGATCCATGTGTTATAAGGAAAAGAATAGGGAAAAACATCCGGATACATTTTCGATTCATGTGTTATAAGGGAAAGAATAGGGAAGAAATTTCGCGCACACCCTTTCGGTCTGTGCGTCATAAGGAAAAAATTCCTTGTTCTAATTTTAGTCAGGCCAAGTTTAGGGACTAAAACAAAAGCATCCAATTTTTTGACTCTCTAGAGTCTAAAATATGGGTGTTGTACATGGATGGATATTACATGATTTATAATTAAAACTCAGCTTTTCATAGTAGAAATTTCTAGATATTGGGGAGCAACGGGAAATGTGTGACGCACTTTTTCTATATGCATACGCATCGATTGGAGCAGTTGCTTATCAATATTCCTGGTTTCTTCCATTGCACTTGAATGCGACTCATTATTTACAAAACACCTTTCTAGAAGGGAATAACACGTGGTCTACTCTATAAGGCTGTAATATAAATTTCATTCGTCATAATTTGAGAAAAGTAAAATTATTTGATGTTTTGAAAAAATAACACTATTTACTATATATTGAGTTTTGTGCAAAAAAATATTTTGCCACACGAAATGAGATCTCACATATAGATGATCCAAAAATAAATCGATTGAGATGCAGAACACCTGAAAAATTCCTTTGAGTTACGAAGTCACTAAATACTGAAGTCGGGACTCGTGCTCCGTGTAGCAATGTGCTGATGATCGGCGGCGCATTGGAAAAAACGTAAACAATTTCGCTTCGGGGGACAAAAGCACTATTTTTTCAAAAATATGAAAGGAATAATAGTCACTTATAAAAACAATGTGTAATTGTTGATAAGAAAAGAACCCAACCAACACATATTTGCTTTTGACTCCTAGCATTTACACATACATGATAATTTTAAAAGGAGACATGAAAAACACACATCTCTATTTTTAAAGTGAGCAGAATTGAGGTACGGAGTATATAGTGGCATAAGCAACTTTACACGGATTTTAAATCGGTGTATATTACAGGTTAAACAAAGTACAAACGTTGAAATCTAATTTCGAAATGAAACATAATATATTTTAAGTTTGATGGATACTGATATCCTGATACATGTCTCCTTCCTTTCCGATTCAACCTCGGACAAAAATTTGGCGAATAAAATATTCATACCTCAGTTTGGTTATTTAGAAATTTTTTAGTTTAAAAAATTACTTCAAATGAAACAATAACAGACAGAGTATCAGCTTGAAAAATTCAAATTCTAATACAAACCAAATACATTACTGGTAAATTTATGTAAGCTGCTAAAAAGCAACCAACAAAAATCAAGCCAACTTTTGCCCTTAAATACATTTTTTCAGAAACATCTGAAAATGTACCCATTTTTATGCATAAAGTTCTTTGGAAAAAGTTAAAGAATTCTTAATTTATCATACTGAAGGAAAACAGCAACTCCCAAAATGGCGTACAGGGTGTCGTTTTCTCCCACCCCTCCCCCGCCTCAGAAGCAGTTCGAATACCACGAGCTTTCGGGAATACTGATTAGGTCCAGCAGGTCTTAGAATATAAAAAAATTGTTTGGGATTCTGTGTATCACCATAATCCTGACCACAATTTGTTGGGCAGTAAAAAAGAAACAAAATGCAACTTCAAAATAAGTGCATCAAATTTCACAAAATATGTATTCCTCGCAGCGATTGGACAAAAAATTAATTATTGTTGAAAATTTTGAATGACATACGATGATTAATTCAATTAGAAACATATTTTTACATAAATAAATGATGAAAGCAGTTATAGCTAGAAGTTATAATGCCTACATATGAAATAAATGAGTCACTTTCTTGGGAAAAAAATTTTTTATATTCGATATAATTATTGGATGAATGTTCCACTTAATTTAACAGATTTTTTTTGTAAAAAAATTATAAAAGGTCTAATATTTATTTTGCCAATGTATTTTTCAGTGCGATTGAAAAAAATAGTGAGATGGATCTTTGTTTCGGTTTAAAGACTTGACTAAGTGATGTTATTGATAGAATCTATCCAATAGATACTTGTGTTATCATTAGTTGATTGATAGAATTTATCCAATAGATACTATGAGTTATTAGTTGATTGATAAAATCTATCTAATAAATACTATGTGTTTAGTTGATTGGTAGAATCTATCCAAGAGGTGCATGTGTTATCATTAGTTGATTGATAGAATTTATGCAATAGATACTATGAGTTATAAGTTGATTAATAGAATCTATCTAATAAATACTATGTGTTTAGTTGATTGGTAGAATCTATCCAATAGATACTGCGTGTTACCATTAGTTTTGATTCCATCTCTGACTCAGTCAAAATCCCAATAAATGCAACTGTTGACAGGATATAAAAATTGTAAGGATTCAAATAATTCTGAGTAAAATATTTTTACGAAAATATTGTAATATTGAATAAATTTTTATTTCTGCTTAGTTACTTGTTTGAGTGCGCTATTATTGTTCATTTTATTAAATTATTATCTAAATAGCATTTATTCTGCAAAAACAGCGATTTTCAGGGCTGAGAAATAAGCCTTTGAAATCTACGAGAATTTGATGACATTTGGCGATGTTTTAATAGCTTGGCGAGAGTTTTACCAACAAAATATAATATTTTCATTATTTCGAGTCTATAGAAACTGAGTTACCAAAGATTTATTAAAGGAATGTTCTAGAAACATCCAGTAAATATACCGAAGAGGTATAAATATCGGACTCAGCCAATCAGTGAGTGAGTTGAATGTAGAACAAAGAATCTGTTACACACTTGAATCATCAGCTCTGAAAATTGTTCTTTTCATTATGTATTATAGAAACTATGTATAGATTTTTAACTTGCGTAAAAACATGAATCTGAAGTAACTGTGTTTTAACTACTTATGAAACTTGAACATGTCAGTGTTCATAAGGCTATTCGAATTTAAGTCAGTAGGATGTGCTTTTTGTTTAACCACAGCACCATGAAGGTGAAAGTACGACTTTGCTCTAAGACTCCTCCAACAGATGGCACCACCAGAGGATCCACTCCCTCAATTTTGACAATGATTTGGATGGGTAAGAAATCTTCTCCAGACCATTGCATCCATGGTAACTGCTCCTCGACCGACCACAGGACTTTCGATTCCACAGATTTAACGAGCGCGCATATCGTATACACTCGGTGGGTCTTTGGCGGCATTGGGAATCGAACCCAGTTTTTCCGGACGGAAGGCCGATGCTCTAATCACTAGGTTACCAAGGCCCATAACTAACTGCAATTATTACGACTGAAAGAATTGTGAATGAATAGTTATTTTTAAAAGAAAATCTTTATTTTTGGATCATCATATCCTCGTTACCTCGAGAAAATTATAACTTATGATACCTAACGAATACTTAAACGATATTCTGACAAAAGATGCAACACTCTAACTGACATTTCTCATGAGATGCAAAAGTAGTGAGTTTAATCTTCGATTCTGCCAAAGGTACTACTCAGACTAAAATTCTCGATTTTCTATATATAGATTCTATCATCAATAGACTAGATAAAGTTAATGTATAAGTGGAAATGTTCAATTATTGCTTTTTTGTGTAAACTGTGTAAAGAAAGATTAAGTGTTCATATCTTTACACGGATCACTCAAGCATAAAAATTGTATAATTACAACTGGGCGTCAATTTCGATCAATTATTTCGTATACATAGAAGCATTTTCAAGATAGTCTATAAAATTATTCGATATAACATCGTTTTTTATCTTTTTTATACGTACTCTGCCATTGACCATAGATTCATGAATTGTTTTTTTGAATTGAAAGTTTAATGTTATTCTTAGTATTGGAGTAATGTTGACATACGGAACAACTTCTTAAAATAAATGAGAATCTGAAGATAAACTCCAATTTTCTGAAGAAAGACCACATTATAGTAAATTTATGGACAATGGCTGGAAAATATTACAGAATTGATTAAGCTTAATCGCTGCAATAAACATATGCGAGAGTTATTATCGTGAACACAACAATCGGAAACACTTGAGCCACGCCAGTCCACTCCAGTACGACATCTCAATTAGTAAAAATGAGTGGGATGCGATAAAAACTAAATTTAAAAAAAAATTACAAGTGTGCGAAATACACATGTGTTCAAGGATATAGTTAAGTAATTACTCATTGAGAAAATCGACTTTACTAAAGTTACAGTATATAATGAAGAATATTACAAGCGGAGTTATTAATTTAAAGGTAGAATTTTCTTATGAAGTTAAATGTAGAATTTTACAAACAAAAATAATAACAAACAAAAGAGAATAAAAAATAATAATTATTACAAAAACAAAAATAACAACAGCAAACTGAAAATCATTTGAAGAACTAATGTAAATTTTCATTATTCGAATAAAAATTATATTTTGTAAATCCTGAACTATGCTAAGATCTAAACAGTCAAAATTCTACCAATTGTCTCATACAAATGATTAATCGAAGGATTAGCAACTTAGAATTCTGATACGAAAACGGTACTTTCATTGATTTCTGTGCACTTCTTTCTTTTTTCTGTAATTCAAAGAATCATTTCTTAATTGCACCATTACAATCTGAGTAGCCCAAATCACCAAGGTTGTTACATATATCTTCATTCAGTACAAAAGATATAATCTCGACATTCTTGAGTTCTGATAAAAATGACGATCATCCATCAGTTACCACGCATTTCCATTCCTTTATGTATTCCAAAGAAGAATATTTTATTTCGAAAATGAATGTGGGTGACATTGCTAAATTTTAATATTTAACATATAACATTGCAATGTTTCGCCGTAAATTAAAGTAAATCATAGTTACTAAGACTGAACCGAAAGGCTTAGTGGTGAATGTGGGTGACACTGCTAAATTTTAATATTTAACATATAACATTGCAATGTTTCACCTTAAATTAAAGTAAATCATACTTACTAAGACTGAACCGAAAGGCTTAGTGGTGAATGTGGGTGACATTGCTAAATTTTAATATTTAACATATAACATTGCAATGTTTCGCCGTAAATTAAAGTAAATCATACTTACTAAGACTGAACCGAAAGGCTTAGCTAAGATTAAGAGATTTTTATTTTATTGTACTCAAATAAGCATTTGGATTCTCTCTTTATTTGTAAAATAATAATTGCAAATGCTTTTCGATCAGTGCAATCTTTTCATTTAATTTAGTTGAGGTTTTTTTTTTGTTAATGCATGCTACATGTCTCCAATCCTTCCTAACTAGCTTCTGTTTATGAATAAATATACTTTTCTTTCAGAAAAAGTTTTTTTAAATTATTGATGTTGTTTTGAAGTAATGATATGAATGATAATATAATACAATGTGGATTTAAAAATTTTATGGAACGCTCACCTTAATCATATCGCACCTTGGTAGTTTTTGAAGAATTGCACGAAAAATGTAATATGAAAAAAATTATTTTACGTACATAATATTATTATAAAATATATATATATATCTTATATATATATATATATATATATCTTATATATATATATATATATATATATATATATATATATATATATATATATATATATATATATATATATATATATATATATATATCTTATATATATAAATATATATATTATAAGAATTACAAATTTCATTCAACAACAAATGCGCTTTTTAACCGTTGTATTCTTCACATTAATGCCTACAAGATATCTTTTCTTACTAAATCGAGGATACTCTACAACTTTGTAAATCACTTTTTCTCTCTATCTTGTTCCGTTTTCAAGATAGGGATGCTAACTCCACAGTTTTCCACCAGGTGGAGCGATTGGTGGTTTCATTCAGTAGTGCATAACTACTTTACTATACCTAGACACCACTTTTATAAATCTAGTAGAAGCCGTTCCGAAGTTAAGAGGGGGACAAGGGAATTTAATGGACATACTGTATATTGAAATCGTAACTCTTTTAATCGCGTTCTTGAGATTCTTTTTTAAAAATCTCAGCATTATATTAAGTAAAATTTTCCTTTTGTTCATTTCTACAAAATATTATTCATAATCTCAATTAATTTACATTAAAAACAAATGCCTTTTACTGTCAGTTTCACACTGGTTTTCCCTCGTATTATTTCCTCAATTATAAACAACAAATATCTCTTATGAGAATATCTTTTTGATTAGAAAAAATATTTTGACTGTTAGCTGATTAAATGTAACAATGTCTTTCTTGATAATTTTAAAACAAAAAACAGAATGTATTTTGCTGCGCTTTCATAAATGTTTAAATGTCTACATAGGCATAATTTCCTTATTCATAATAACCATATGTTTCCTTACAGTATTTGTTTACTTTGTTATTTTCGATTTTATGGCTTAATACCACAGTATAGATGATAACCCAAAATGAAAGTAAGCAAGGAAAAATCTATTTACTGAAATCATAAGAATTATACTAAATGAAATAAGTTTACTGAAGTTAAATATTCTAAGTTAAAAAATTTTGTCATCCCCATTAAGTCTAAGGATGCTTTGAAGCATCTAAAAGTAATCTCAAAAATCATCTTCTAGAAGAATGTTCATAATCGTCGTTTTATGCATGCATATCGCAAGGGAGGAAACCTGGAAAATTCACAGTCTTAACATTTGCGCATGCAGAAGGCAGAATAACATTTATTTTCTATCCTCCGTCAATGACTGGAATTGAAACAGGACTTTTCAGCTCTGAAGAGTGCTGTCGTACTACAAGGCCAAGTCCAGTAATATCGAGGCCAGATTGTTGCAGCCGACAGGAGTCTTCGTGATTTTGAATCAGGGACCAATCGGAAGTCCCTCAATACTTGGCCTGCCACCCCCAGCGTTATTATTTCACTTGAAGGACATTGTGACCTCGCCCTGTTTTAACGTGTCCCAATCGCCTTTAACGAATACGACATATATTCAGTAAATCTGGGATTCGAACTCACCACCTTCCGATCGTGAGAACGATGCCCTAACCAACCAGACCATCATGACCCCTTGTTAGAATGGTGATTGGGCTATTTTGATACATTAACTGAAACCCAATTCTGTTTATTGCTGACACAGAAAAAAGTTTTTTTGTTTTATTTTAAGGTACCTGAACACGTTCGGAACAATTTTTTTAAATACACTGCATATGTACATTGTAACCATTTTTTCTTATCTAGTTTTAGAAAACATTAATATTGAGCTACTAATGTTTAAAATGTGCTAAATTATTTTTCAGAAATGCTAAATATGTATTACAATTATAAGCATCTTTTAAAAAAAACTTAAAGAAATGCTACATTAAAAATTATTAAACATAATTGAAAAAAATTAATCCAAATAATCTATATGTTGTTATCTAGAGCATGTACTAAAATTTTAAGTTTTTGTTTAAAAATAAAAAAAATTTGTTTCAGTTAAATATTTATACTGAAATTTTAGCCAAATTTTCTATGCTATTATTTGAATAACAGGCCATAATTTGGAAAATATTTAAGTGATTAAAATTATTTTAGTACATTCTCTAGAAAACAATATAAAAAAATTAAGCTCATCAAATTTGATAGTTATATTATGTAAGTATTTTGAATTATTTTCAAAACGAGCAAATTATAAGCCAAAACCAGTTCTGAAAAAAATCGCATTTAAAAATTAAAGTATTGTATTTTTATAAGAAATTCTCATATATGCTGATTAATTTTTTATTTGATTTGATTTTAAAAGATACATAAAGTTATTCTGGAAAAGTAATAATTTCGTGTATCTTTTTTAAAGTCTTACTAAATATAAATTTATGAATCAACACTATTTAAACTTATTTTTAACATCATTCTGGCACTTTAAATGCCCAAGATTTCCTAATCTTTACGAAATCCTTCATAAATCGGAATCTATTTAACGTAGATTGAATTTATTATTTAACGTAAGAATTTTAAAAAATTATCAATTTTGTTCGAAATATATATATATATATATATATATATATATATATATATATATATACACTACTGGCCATTAAAGATGCTACACCAGGAAAGCGGCACACCACACACGTGAAATTTGCATGACAGGTAGAACTTGCTGTGATATGCAAATGATTAGATTTTCCGCGCATTCATACAAAGCAGGCGACAGTAGCGACATCTACAATGTGTATAAAACCAGAGACTTGACAGTAGTTTTCTCATACTCAATTTCCGTTTCAACGTTGTTTTCGGCAAAGAAAATTGTTGTTATGCCTCGTGTAAGAAGAAGAAATACCTATCAGCACGTATATGACTTTGATCGAGGAAGGACTACCGGGATTGCGGTTTATCGTACCGCAATATTGGTGCTCGCGTCGGTCGAGACCCCATGACTTTTAGCCGAATATGGAAGCGATGGGTTCAGGACAATCATATGGAACGTCATGCAGGATCTCAGCGACCCCCATCACTAACAGCAGAGAAGACAGACATTTTATCCGCATGGTCACAAGGGATCGTACAGCCACGTCACGAAACCTGAGTCGAGAAATGGAGTCATTTGCAAGGCAACAAGTTTCTGTTCGAACAGTTCGACGCCGTTTGGAGCAGCATGGATTGTCTGTACGGCGACCATGGCTTCGGCTACCATTGACACTGCGTCACAAACAGGAGCGCCTTCAATGGTGTGATCAGCGACGAACCTGGACGCGGGAATGGCATCACGTCATCTTTACAGATGAATCTCGGTTCTGCATACAGGACCATGATGGCCGCATCCGTGTTTGGAGGCATCGTGGAGAACGCGCATTGCCAGCTTGCATTGGACGTCGCCATACTGGCCCATCTGCTGGAGTGATGGTATGGGGGCCATTGGATACACGTTTCGATCACCTCTTTTTCGCATTACCGGCACTTTGAACAGCAACCGTTACATTTCCGATGTGTTAAGGCCCGTGGCTTTGCCCTATTTTCCAGGCCTACCTAATGCTTTGTTTCAACAGGATAATCCACGACCGCATGTTGCCCGTACTATTCTGAACTTCCTTGATACAGAACAGGTTGGACTGTTACCCTGGCCAGCACGTTCTCCTGATCTGTCACCAAATGAGAACATGTGGTCAATGGTTGCCGAGTGATTGGCACGCCATTACTCACCATCCAGTGCTGTTGATGAACTGTGGCATAGTATTGAAGCTGCATGGACTGAGATTCCCGTACATGCCATACAATCTCTGTTTGACTCCATGCCTAGGCGGATAAATGCTGTTATTGCAGCCAGAGGTGGCCGCTCTGGGTACTGATTTCTCAAGATCTATACATCCTAATTTTCTGTAAATCTAATCAATTGTTCCTTCCACTATAATGTGTGTGTCCAATAAATATCGTTCTGTTATTTGCATTCCTTCTTGTTGTAGCAATTTTAATGGCCAGTAGTATATATATATATATATATATATATATATATATATATATATATATATATATATATATATATATATATATATATATATATATGCTCAATCTTAATATTATTATTAGTTTTTAGATCAAATTGCTCCAAATTTTAAAGTATAATTATAAAAATTATTTAGCATGCGTTTTATATATGACACATATGCAAATTAAATTTCATACTTAAAAATATTCTTTTTCTGTATTTATGTAAAATTAAGGAAATAATAACTCTTTAACTTTGTTTCAAAATTATACATTGATGTAATGTAGAAAAGAATTCCACTGTTGCTTTTTATCAAAAAAGCACCTCAATCTTGTTAGTTAAAATCAGATGATAAAAAAAGCACAAACGAAAGAATCATAAAAAAAACTTCGCAACAAAAAGAGAAATTTCAAAATTTGAGTTCATATATGAGAATTAGACTTATAATTGTGGCTTTGGTACACAAGGTACTAGCGACTAGTTTGTAAAATTGTGACTCTAAAAACAATCGCGTCTACGGCATAAAAAAATTAATTTTTTTTCAGTTATAAGCGTTCTGTTACATGATTGATGTAAGTTCAAATATGTTATTTTTTCAGGTTTTGCCCTTTATGTGATGACAAAATCAATTTTTGTAGTTATCTACTTCCAGCCTATTTTGTAAACTGTGTTTCTTTTATTGTGATTGTAATGCCTGTTTGCTTCTCTCTGGCAACTGAAGCCTTAAAGATAACCCAGCCGCTTAATTAAACCACAGCCAACGGATGAACTCAACATATGAACAGGCATGATTTACTTCAAACTATCACAGCACAACAGAGGAGGAATAATAATAGAAGTACAGTGTATATAGCCGCACGCCCTGTCTAGTGGTCAGAGTGTCTGACTAAGGATAAGGAGGTCCTGGGTTCGAATCCCGGTTCGGGACTGGATGCACTTTCTCTCTCTATCTATCCTGTTTTTGTCCTTTCTGTGTATGAATGTGTTTGTAAATGGTTGCCTACCCAATAAACGGGTTCCTATGGCATGCGTGTACTTAGGAAGTCGGACTCCACATCAAAATATGGTTCAGTTGAAAAAGTGGAGCAGCGCACCCCATATTGCAAGCCTAGCTGGCACACGCCAACAACTGTGTATATAATACCACTCACTTAGACCGACTTCAGGCATGACTTGTTGTCTATTCCAGATATTTTTTCATACATACCAAAGATAAGCAAATCACATACACATACATACATACATATATATATATATAAACAAAAAAATTCAATATATATATGTGTGTGTGTGTGAGTGGGTTCACTCGCTCATTGTCAGAAATTAACACATTATTGTTTAAATGATTTAAATATGGTTTTGGACAAAATAAGAAAAGGCTGTTTACATATTTACAAATTAATATTAAAGCACATTGTCCATTCTAACATCACTGTAGTAAATAATTCAAAGTTGATTGTCCTATCCATTTGAACGTCTTTACGTCTTCATTTAGGCTCTCCTCGTCGTTCTCTTCCTTTCTCTCTTCTGTGTATCCGGCGGCTAACATGTGAATGGCCCTCTGGTGGCGCTTTCAATCCCATATATATATATATATATATATATATATATATATATATATATATATATATATATATATATATATATATATATATATATATATATATATATATATATATTGAATTTTTTTGTTTAAATATTTATGCTTCTAAATCTAAATTAAAACTAACTTCGTTTAATTAGAGAAAGAAAGAAATTCTTTGCGTCAAAAAGGATTATATATATATAGCATAAAACCCAAAGGTTCGGGCTTGATTAAAATGAGAAAGTAGATGCATGCTTTTTTAAATTAAGACTTTCTCAAGGGTTAAGAAATATTTTCGGCGAAGGAGTTTCTTTTTAATATATTTTATTGATCCGGATTAATTTCCCATTCAACGTCAAAAAAATGAGGCTTGAATTTTTGTGAAACGCTTTTTATTATGTCGAGAGAAATAAAGACATTTTAGGAAAATATCAATATACCGTTTATGCTTTTTCCTATTTAATACTGTGTAACTGCACGATTAATATAATCATTTTTTTTTAATATTTGCTTCAAGAATTACGTTTTTATTTTATTTAAATTCGTGAAAAGTGAAAGCTATAATGAAGAACAGATGAAAACCAAATTGGAATGAGTTACTTCATAAATTGTAAATGCAGTTTATATAATTAGATAAATTTAAATTACATTTTTATACATAAATTGTCTGACAATTTTTAACTTTATTTTTAAAACTGAAAAAATATGCAAATTATTATCGGGTAAAGTGAATCCGTCACAGAAATCGCCTATAATTTTAAAAAAATTAACCTTTGAGAGACTAATTAAATAAGATTCGTTGTAATAATTTTGATTAATTTTAGCAAATAATATTTAAAGCAACAAAAAATAAGTACTGCGCGTACAAGTAAAATCTTTATTATTATTCTGCATATATTTTTCGATTTTACTTCCATAAGATATTCATTATTGTTAGTCCTGTTCATGTTGCTGGCAGTATTCGAGGCTTTTTAAAGGGTATATTTTACTAATTTCGTAACATCATAAATAGCTAAAATGGAAATGTTTTCCTGCGGAAGAAGAGAAAATTTTCCGTAAATACATTATTTGATATTGGAAGTAATAATAAATAAACGAACTATGACGGAGAATGTAATTCGAGCAATCAAAGAAACTTATAATGATGTAACGAAGAAACTCATAATGAATCAAGAAGTTGTGAGATGAAACACTATGATAAATCATAAAACCATGAAATAGTGATAATGATTAAGAAAACAGTGAAAAAGGTGTTAAGGGAAGCATTATGTGTACAAACCTATAGTGAATCAAAGAGAGTCATTATGAAAAATGTCATAATGAAGAAGAAAACTTTGATGAATATTAATGAATCCAAGAACTTATACAATGAATATAATAATGCATCGAATAATCAAAGCAGAACAAGTAAACAGGTATAATGATTCATAAAACAATGGGAAAATGTTTGAGTAGATATACTATCTTGAAGAAACTGATAATGAATAAAGGAATTATAGTGAAAATGTAGTCATGAATAAAAGATATGTTTTAAGATTGTAATGAAGAGAAACTTAAAATGAATAAAAAATGCTGTAATTTGAAAAGTCATATTAAATCAGAAAACAATGGAATAGGGTTAATGAATTAGAGAACAATTAAAAATGAATAATACATGAAAATACTATAATAACTAATAATAAATCAAACAATTACGATGAAATATCTGATGATGAAGAAAGGGTTATGATGAAGGAAGCGATAGTGAATCGCAAAAATACCATGAAGACATTATATGATAATGTATTAAGTGTGATTCAAACATCAATAATCAAAAATATGCGACAAAAAAATAAAAGAATTGCCGAAAAAGATATAAAGATCTTGGTAACCATGGAAAAAGAAATAATGAATAAGATAATTATGAAAAAATATTAAACTATTAATATCACTATATCTAAAAATATGATTTAGTTAATTAGGAAGAAGAAATTAAAGATATAGTAAGAGACTGTAACATAATGAGGAAATAAATTTTTCCAGAAGTAAATGAACTCTCTTCGGTAATCTAATTTCCTCACTCGAATGATGAAATAAAATTAAATTGTGAAACACTAATCTAAAGGAGATTCTTGTTTATATTAATAAGCAAACATTAAAACATAAATTTTATATAAGAAAAGTTATCTTTAAAGCCAGAAACGCGCACGAGAATTATTTACATTCATAACTGAAAGAGAAAAATACTCAATCCTAACATTACGAATGTAAACTTTTGTTAAAGAAAAAATTAATATAAAAGTGATTACAGTAAAAAATAATAATTTCTTAAACAACCACATTGATTTATTTAAAGAATATTTTAGTCTATATGTAAGTAAGCTAGTTAAAAAGAACAACACTAGAAAACTTCAAAGGTACATCATAAATGTAAACAAATGCAAAGAAAAATTATTTAAAATTCCTGAAAGCATTATTCTAAGCAAACATAAAAAATTTATTATAGATTGTCCATGGGAAATACAGAAATTGGCTTTAAAAATGCTTTGGCCATCATCCAAGTGAAACGTAAAAAAAAGTGAAAATATTTACATGTTTTGTAATATAACACAAATAAATAAAGTATTTAAATAGAACAAAACTTTGAAAAATGTTGCGATGAAATCAGGAAATAAATTTATATACTTTGCTAATGGCTCGAGAAAAAATTGTCGTCTTTATGCCTGGGAAATACATAATCGATCTAGTGAGATCTAATTTTTTTTCTGCTAATATAGTTTCTAATCTACAGTATAGCTTAGAAAAGAAATAAATATTAGGATGAAAATATTTTTTCCTTTCATATTTATTGTATCAAAGAAAATGTGAAAATAGTTTTAAAAAATAATATTAAAATTATTAGATTAATTTATCGCCAATTTCTCACATGAACTTTCTTGAAATTTTGAGCAACTAAATTACCTATATCAGGAATTATAATGAGATAGATATCTATGGGAAATAAAGAGATAATGAATAACAAAATTATTTGAAAAATTGATAATTAAAAAAAATGATAAAAATATTTGTGTAATTAGAAAATTATGAGGAAAAAAAGGATTAATAAATCAAACTATCTGAAATGTAAAACAAATCATAATATTGTGATAAAAATTGGATAACGCATCTGAAAATTTAAACATTTTTTTAGGAAAGATGAAAATTTTGATGAAAAATGATTGTGAATAAGAGAACTGGGAAAATGAAATAAGGAAACGTAATAATGAAATAGAAATTAAAAATAATTTGCTAAGAAAAGTATCGATGTATCCAAGAACTATTATGAAGAAAATCATAACTAAAAAATTTGTGTAAAAGAGATAATGAATAAAAAAAAGCTGTGATGAAGAACTTTAATGTAGAAAATGATAAGGATTAAAAATATTTTTTTTAATAGAGACTTCTAATGAAGTAAATTAAATTGAATCAAATGTATGATAAAAAAAAAGTGTAATTCTGCTGTGGTTAAATCATTATTCCAGAAAATTCTCTTAAAATATACATATTTTTATTTATTTTTTCTTAAAAATATTCGGGAATAGAAAAAAATTATAACTTGCTTTTTAAACGTTAATTTATGTAAATCGTTGTCATACTAAAAAGCCATCATACAATAAGCAACTATATGTCTTTCAGCCATTGTTGTCCTCCACATAAGTTAGAAAATACTCATTTAATAGCAGATTTACATATTTATGCTATTCCCATATTCTCACAATTATTCATGTAAATAAATTTAAATTCTTTTAATTATTTTTCTTTCATATTTAAGATAATTTAAGTAAAGAACTTAATGGCATTTCCTTATTTACAGCTGTACATTTTTCAATTGAATAAAACAACTAGTAATTACATTTACTTTTGATTTTTCATCATTTTTTTCTAAATTATTTATTTTTGGAAACTTAAAATCAAAGAGTTGAGGGAAATGTAATATACAAATGAATGTTATAATTTTATTAATTATTCATTTTTTAAATTTTATTTCTGCTAATAAGAGTTTAAAGAAAGAGTTCAAGATTAGTGATTACATTCGATACAGCTTTAGGCTGTTATGATTCCGACGACCGTGAGATGGCGCTGCTAAGACAGCGAAACGAGATTTAAAGCAGAAAATAGAAACGCAGTCTGTTCGTCTGGTTTCTTAAAAGGAAGAATGATGGGACTGTTGAGAAAGCTAGAAGTGTATATCAATTTTATTTTGTGTTGTGTGCAATCCTAGAAGATAATAAGTAATTGGTTGCTAAAATAATGTGTTATAAATTTAAGGCACAAATTTAATTGAGTGCCATAACTAGACATTTCAGTATGTGATTTGAAACATTTGAAGTCAATGTAAGAAAATTTAATAATAGTCAGTTTTTCTGTCCAACCCAGAGTAACCCTCCAGTGAATTTTCTAATAACGAAATTTTTTTATCGTAAACAAACAAATTCAAGCCTTAATAACATCTAGAAAATTATTCATTTCAAAAAAAATGTTTATAGTAAGAATTATTTGGTGCATATCTAAGGCTTTAATAATGTTGAAAATATGATGTTAATAATATAACGAAAGGAATTTTTTATCCAGGATTTTTTTCAATGGAATCTCTTTAATTTTTGTGCTTTTTGGAGAGAGGCAGGTTCTAATTAATACACATTCAGCTCATTTACTCGTTCTCGTATCTGAATCACCTGTTTTGATAATTCTAGAGATAATACGTGACGATAGCGTGTTTTCAATTTTTATGTGACAGGTTACAGCAATTCAGACAATATGTATGAGATCTTATTAATTTTATAAAATGAAAAATTGAAAAACAGAGGACACGATTGTAAGATTGTTAGACACAACAGAAAATGAATTTTGAAAAACATAATTAATGAAAAAAATTTTTAAATGAGTAAAATGACTAATGATTTCAAAATGAAGATTTCATACAGGCAAAATGGCTATGGATTAAAAACAATGCAATGATTTGAAACAAATAGAAGATATTTGAGATTAACGTATAAGAAAGTTCTATTTTCAAGTCACTTTTTAAAATTTGAATAATTTTGCTAGAAATTTTAGATTGCAAAATGTAAAGCAATGTAAAAAAATAGAATTTCGAAACTAGACCTTATTTTCTAAGATGGTGACGTACTATCCATTTTGAACATTTGATTAGTGCAATAGAAAGTAATAAGTAATCTTTTCAAGCATTTAATTTTTAATCCTCAATTTTTCTTTAGAAAATCATCATAATATACATCTAAACTCATCTTTTAGACTAGGTTTTTTTACGACTTTTGAATACGTAAGATACATCTTAAATCATCATCTTATAACGAAAATTAATCCTAGAACTAAATTTCTATCGTAACCAATTATCTTCGTTCTAGGGAGATTCCACTGTACATTTTAATATCTAACTACTTTGACAAAACTCAGAATAAGTTCTTTAGAACAACAATTAGAAACAGAAGATTTTGTTCCAGAATTCGATTCCTCCCGTGCTCAGCTGTAAGGGCTTGTGCCAAAATCATCGCTTATATTTTCCGATGCCATCGGGGAATTCACAATGAAAGGAGAGAAAGAAACGAAAGGGATGGTGTGCCTTGCAGAGCGAAAGAATGCTTGCAGTTGGAGATGTGCCAAGACGAGGTGGCTACTGACCTTACAGGGATCATCCACCTATCTTCCCGATTCTCAAGACTGAAAGAAAACAAAAAGAGATAATTCGATTATGGGAAAGAACTGGAGAAGAAGGCTGTCTCCAGGATGATGACCTTCGAAAGTGTATATTTCTTTGACTTGATATTTATTTTTTTATGTCTGTTCATATATACGAAGATTTATTATGTGTACGTTTAATTTAATTTTCTCGCAGCAGAACAAGTTTTTTAAATTATTTCTATTAATCTTCCAGATTCACAGGACTTATAAACATGTGCGTAAGCTCTGTTTAATTTTTATGGCTTCTATTAGTGAGATTTTTAAACTTTGATTAATACAATATATTATTGATCATAACTGTTGTTTGATGGCGCTAAATTGTTCTTTCTCATTAACAATGCTTTTTTATATTGTTCTTCGACAGGAAAAACTTCATAATGAATTCAAATTTTCAATTCTTAATTTCTTTTATCGTAAATTTTTATGGATATCATTTTTCAAGTATACCCCGATAAATTGGTTAAATATTGATCTTTTATTCAATTAAAATAACATTATGGAGAGAAAATCTATATTGTCTATCAACAATAAGAATAGCTCTATCTAAGTAGTCTGGTTAGTGAGGGTTGCTATGGTAACAGCTGTCTTTTTCGAATGGGGGTTTATGAATTGGTGCCAGTTATGAAAGAGAGAAAGTACCCATTTTTTCCCAATGCGAAGTCGTTTCTCTTCTAGCTCCTCTTGTCGAAAATGGAAAATGTCTTGTTTCCATGGTAACAGATAAGATTCAGACAGATTGACGAGAGCTAATCTCGTTGCTGATAGACAATGCCTACTATTCATAAGACGTATTAATTTTCATTAATTTTGTTAGAGAAAGAATAACAGCTGATTTTGTCACTTGATTATTGCAAAAAGTTATGAGGAACTTGAACATAATAATAACCAGCTTCCAAATTGGGTAATTGGCTTACACTTGATTAAAGAGGCATTGCACGTATACGCAAGTCATACATGCATACATAAAATATTACATAATTAGGTATTAATGCATATTTTCTGGTAAAATTGTTTGAATAACAATAGCTTACAAGATTAACACATCAATTTTATTTTTACAAATGTTTTTCTTTCTTATAATATACTTAAAATAAAATTAAATGAAATTTATTCTACATGAAATATAAAATTTAATACATTCTACATAGAAAAAAAACTAAGAATCTAGTTCTAATTTTCTCATGTGGTTTAAAATTTTGCCAACGTTTTACTTTCTTTCATGTATTACATTGATATGCAATGTGTTAAAAATCATTTTAAAAACAAAATAAAAACTTCAAAATTAAATTAAAAACTTACTTTCCATTTTATAAACTAAATTTAACTATGACATCAAAAATTAATCTAATTATTTATTGCTATAATTATCAACCCTTTATCTGTTTAATTTTATCAGTCATCGTTAAGTAACATCTTCCTGGTGTTTTCTGCAAATTGATTCCTCTGTTGCCATCATCGGTTAAATAATTTCATCTATTTATCTGCGGCTTTTTTGTCTCTAAAATAGGCAGCTGAAAATGTATTATAAACGAACACAAAATATAACAGGCTTTTTCAAATTAGCATTTATTGAAAATAAATTTATTCCCATTCAAGAAGAAATTTTTCATATTTACTAGAAACAAAGTTTAACCAGAAATTAAGTAAATTTTATCTATATATTCAAAACCTTAGTACGTAACATCGTAGAAATAAAATTTGATTACATCTGATTCATTTTTGATAATTAATTTGCGAACTAGTTAATTTACGAAAAATCATTTCTAAAATTAAAAGTTAAAAAAATGTATAACTTTTAGAAACATTAAGAAAGGGAAAACGGTGTTTAAATAATTCCCTATAACTAAAGATTTATTCTTGGATTTATAAAATTGTGCAAAGATAGCATAAAATAATGACTGAATTATAATTATGATTAAATCTTAAATCTAGCAATCATGAAATTCAGTTTAAAACGTTATTCTTTATTTGAAAAAAAATTAACATTCATTTTTTGACATTTTACTCTTTTAAAACAAGTATATTTCCCAGAAATTTAGGGGTTTCTACTTTGGTAAACAAAATCAGTATTCTAAAAATTTTTTAAAAGAGCAAAATATATATATATTAAGTCATTTTTATGAGTAGATTGAAAGATTGTAGAAAACAAATAGGATATTAATTAATAAGCTCTTCTCTCTTAAATTTATAAAAAATTATTTGATTTTATTTTTTTAAAAATTATTTATTGAATAAAATTAAACGTTGTTTTATAAAAAAAAAATAATGTATACGTAAGTTTAAGACACTACAGTAAATAAATAATGAGATATTAAAAAAAGGAATAATTGTGCATTACTTTAAATAAAATATGGTTAAAGTGCTTACGAAAATGAAAAAAAAAATTCAACCAAACAAAAAAAGTATCTGATAAAAATTAATTAATCTAAAAAATAATTCTCGAGAACATGTCTCGACAAGCGTTTATTTCAAAATATAAATAAATTAGTGGCTTAATGAAAAGTACAGTAATTTTGAAATATCATGCAATGCTAAATTTATAGCAAAGAACGTCAATAAAGCACAAATGAAAGTGAAATCCAAATTTTATAAAGGGCAAAATATGAACATATAAATAGAATTAAGTGCTAACAATGGTCAGAGTATTACTGGTGAGTATTGACTAAAAATAAAATTTTCATAAAAATGTGATCTATAAAAATTACAATGTAGCTCAAAGCAAATAATTTATTAATTATCAAAACAATTTAATCAAAAATCATTTGAAATAAGTTGAATTAACTGTCACATAAAAGTCTAACAAGGAAAAGAATAGTTTTTTAGGCTATGTATTTACTAATATTTGGTATAAAAATCTTTTAATAATTTTTTATCGTAATTTATATGAAAATTAATATTTTTAATTTCTTAAGATAATTAAGTAACATAAAACTGAAATTCTAATTTATCATCTTAATGATACTAATCTAGTATATTTCAGAACATTTCATTTATGTGGAAAATTTAATCAGGTTAAATTCATGAAATTCTGCCTGTTGGGATTTAGAAATTCTAGATCATTTTAGAACATTTTGTAAAATTTTTGATAAAAAATTTAATTTTAAACTGATTAGTATTATATTTATCATTTGTTTAGACGGTAGAAATATTTAAAAATCTTTTTGTTTATACTTTTGTATTTTGTTGAATGGCAACACACACACATCTATTACATTCTATCATTTTTTATTATTATCATGAGAATACTTCATTCTTATCGTTTTGAATAAGTAATGTCTTAGCTTAGGCATGTTTTTAATTGAATATATGTTTCTAATTGTAAATATTATTTTGGATTCCATTAAACTGCAGAGTTTAGATCTCATTTGACTGATGATAAGAAAAGTGACAGAAATCGCTAATTGTTTCATTTTTATGTCTATTAGTTACAGCTGTCATTAACTGCTTCATTGTACCAAAATTTTCAAAAGTCGTTGATTATATTTAACTAAATAAACTAATTCTTATACTAAAGTAAATTAACAGTTCAGACAAAGTTTGAATAATGTATTTCCACAAAATGCATATTTCATCCTCTATTTTCCGGCATTAAATAAAGTTATATGTTTAAAAAAAGAAATGCTCTAAATTTTTTATTTCAATTTTTTATATTTTTAATTTTAAAATTCATCTATATTAGCAAAGTATTTAACTATTACTGAAGCCAAATTATTGAACGAAAAGAAATTGCACATGCTTAATGGATAGAAAGCATATTTTGTATCACATGAGATTTAATATGAATGAATGAGTTTTTAATAATTTTATTAAAAAAAAACTCATTCATTAATTTTACTTCATCAAGATTGGTAGTTGAGAAACACAATGTCTATGAAACTATTGATAAGAGTTTTTTCAAAGTACAATCTGACCATTCGAGAACAAATATTTAAACCTATGAATCCTTTATCCTTTATCTTTTTTTATGTATAAATTTACTTATTAATTTAGTGGTGGTGGTGGTGGTGGTGGGATTAATCCCCATTTGGTCTAGTGGAACTAGACCAGATCCATCAGATCATAGACAGCCAAAAAGTCCAAAAGCAGATGTGGACTTTTCATCCAAAAGCAGATGTGGACTTTTCACAGCCTCCTCACGAGAAAACCCAAAGCACTTCAAGATGTATGCGGGCAAAACGGAGCATTGTCGCACTTGGGGCATGTTGGGTATTTTCTTTCAACGTCCTCGAAGATCATACACTTCAAGTGACCAGTAGAAAATCGAGACAGTGTCGTCTGATGTACTCTGGAGCCCTTAAATTTTTACTAATTTAGTAAATGTTTCGACCGTATATATTTTGTAATATAAAAATAAAATTTTCAAAGCCAATTAATATGCTTGGAGTTTATTAAATAAATTTGAGGTATAGATGCCGTGTTATCCAGGATGCCAAATTCTGAGCTTGGAGATATTTTTGGCGGATTTTGATATGTATGTGGCAACCAGGTTTTTATTACACCATAGATATAGATACCTATAAGAATTGTGCAGAAAATTCTAATTTGGCAATTTTACGTCATCATGCACATCACAGCGCGTCATCTTGGCAATATTTCTTCTTCGCCAAAAAAATTCAAAATTTAGAGTCTTGGATCATACGTCATGTGTACCAAATTTGATATCAAATTGTTTTAGTGAAATAATATATAAATTAAAAGAGAAATGTTTCGGCATAATTATAGAAAATTTAATATTATGTTGTATGTTTTAAAATTCCAATTATTTTATTTTCAATCTTTTCTATTTTACACTGAAAATGTAGTAAACTTAATCAAATTAAAATTCTTTTTAACGATTTAAGCTTATTTAAATTATGGCTTTTTTTTAATTTTTGCTATTTAAATAAAAAAATTTTGTACTTTTCCAATATACCTCCGCTTTTGATCCTATAGAAATAGCATGACTTTTACAACGTATATACGATGATTTTATTGGCTCCAAATTTCATATTAAATCTAATATATACTGAAGCGAATTATTTTGAGAAAAAATTGACCAAAAAGTGATAAATAATGGTAAACATGCTAAATGGTAAACAAAGCTAAAACTAGTTATTGTAAAAGATTGCTTGGTGATAATTTAGTCTATTAAAAAGAAGTATTATGATCACAAGTCACCAAGGGCAAAAAATAATTAAATTCAGCAAAATTTATTTTTATCTCATTGGAAATGAGTACTATTACATTATACTTTCGCTATCGATCACCGATTAAATTGGTGAACAGTTTTCGCCAGAAATAAACATTGGCATTTAAATAAGTTTTATGAATAAGTGTTAACTACTTAGTTTATAAAATGTAAATAAATTGTTTGTATTTTTTAATACTTCTGAAAATGCAAACATTTTTTGACAATACATGATGCAAATGCAATATTAAGGACAATAATTTACGATTTTTTTTTCTTATCCGTAACGGTGATTATCAAAAGCGAGGGTACTTGTACATTATAATGTAAAAATTCCAAAATTTGTAGGATATTTCAATATTCAAATGTTTTAGTTTATTTCAAAATATGACACCTAGATGGCACTAGGATAAACACAATTTAAATGCTTATTTTTTTCCCAAAACAAATTTAATATTATTCAACTTTAAAAAGGATTAAGCTGCATTTATGTCTATATTTTTTTATATATCCTTAGACTCATAAGATGAAAAAGAACATAAAGAATAACATAATAAAGTATATTCTTCAGTATTAGATATATAAGTGCTTACTGTTTCTGTTTCGTGATAAAATCAATAGATGGCAGCATCTATTTGTTAAGAATTATTAATAAAATTATACTCTCTAATATTTATTTGTATATTACTCTGATATTTATATTTACATTTATAAACATATTTTTTGTTATCGAAATATATTATTTCATTATTTAAAATATTTAATTTAACAATGAACAGAAAAATTGATTAAATAAATCTACTTAATATGTGCTATTCCTTTGAGAAATTTTTAAAAGTTAAAATTTGTCTATAGGTATTAAAAACCTTCATCGAACTTTATTTTCTTTTTTTATAATTTTAATAGTATGTGTGAAAGAATCTTAATTATTTCAAAATTAAAATATTTCAGACTTGATATAGTATTGCCGTTCAAAATATCTGTTGCTCGCATTATACTTTACATACGCCTTTCATACATTCCAACCTTCATGGCCACAGGTCGCAATTCTAAAGTTATCTAAACTAAATTAAACTATTATTAATTCTAAAGTTATCGAAATTTTTTTTCATATTGATTATTCTTGTGAGCGTATGTGTGTATATGCATTCCAGAGGCGTAGCGAAGGGGGGGGGCAAGGGGGGCTATCATTTCCCTGGCGCAGCTTGGACAGGGGCGCCAAATCATTTCAAATATAAACAAAAAATTTCAGAAAATTTCTCTTTCAATCTTAGTTTTATTATAATATTAACTTTATTCAGTGAAATAAACTTTGCATTTTATAATTGTTTTGTCATATCCAAGGAAAATTAAAAAAAAAAAAAAAACTCCAGGGAAGAATCAGATTTGGAAATGAGAAGATGTTGTTGAAAAATAAAGAAGAGCTGCAGGAGCGTCCCATAAACGAAACTCTTATTCTTATATATCAATATAATTTTGCATAACTTAATTCCCTTTAAAAATTGGGTTCATTTAACCATGCTTTCGATTTTCCTTTCTTAACCATTTAGATTATCGGTTTTCATTTTTTTAATCCTCTCCATTTTAAGTTTCATACTTTGCTCAAAGTTTATGATACTATTGTTTTGTATTAAAAATCTTGTAAATGTGTAAAATTTTTTTCATATAAAATTTCTTGATTATTAAAATTGGTCAGTTCTATTTTAATGCATATGAGAGGTTTTCATTTTAGTATAAAGTTATTTACTAAATTATTTGTATTATTGTTATATGGTAATTTTTGGATCTATTAACTTAGGGAGATTATACAGAAGATTAAGCTCAAGAAAGACACCTATTTAATTTTGTGAATACGCCAAGATTCACAGTGCCCTTTATGAGTCTTAATTGTTATACAGGTTGTATAAGACAAGTTACATTACTAAAAAAATCATAACAATAATATTAACAAAACAAAATAAAAATAAACTTTCAATGAATATTATTGCCATTGGACCCTTCTGGATGTTATAATTAATTAAAAATTAAAAACTTAAAAAAAAATTTTGTCGAAATTTTAGTGTTTTGAAATATTATTTGACGAGCTATTTTTAATTTCTCATAAGAGATTAAATCCATAAGAGATTAAATCTCATAAGAGACCTTTTAAAGCATTTCATTAATATTTTTGATTTCCTTTTATGATAAAAAAGGGAAAATTTAATCTTATTTTGTTTATAATAACGTAGTAAAAAAAAAATTCGCTGAAAAAGAAAAAATTTTTTCATATAATTGAAATATTATTAATGGAAACTTGTAAAAATTTAAATGTGCTAGTAGCATCAGAAAAATAAAATTTTACTTAAGTTATCAAGAAGCGATATAGAAAGATTAATTTCAGTTGTTATTCCTTGGTAAATAAATAAGTAAATATCCCGATTTCAAATTGTAATATCCGGATAATGGCTTACACTGCCCATATCTGCTTTCTTTCCCGAGGGCCCTGGGATGCGAAGCATATTTCCCAGTTTGTTTGTCATCCTAAAGCGAAATTCCCGATGTTTAGTTCCCAAGCATGATTGGTCCTCAGTTAATCGACCCACTGAAAGGATGTAAGGTTGAATTGACCTAGCTTGAGAATCAAACCTCAAACCTCTCCTTTGGGAGCGCTAAGTCACCGTGCTTAACAAATGTAAAAGTGTGGGTGAATTTTGTCATACATATTTCCATGGAACAGAAGTTTATAGAGAAATGTGGGACTCAAAGATGTTACTCAGCATTAGAAAAGAAACTAAACCTAAAACTACATTAGAACTTCCAACATGCCTTATCTCATATGGTGAAGATATAGAGAAGAAGAGGTTGCCATTCAAATATTTTTAACTATTTCTATATTAATTTCACATTGTGAACGTTCATTTAGCAAAATAAAACTAATTTAGACTTATTTATGATCCACCATGAGTCAAAACCTGTCAGACAATTGGTATGCATGTTAATATTCACAACATAAGGAGAGGACTTTTCATAAGATAATGAGCCCTAATCCTGTCTTAAAGGAGGAAAACTGGAAAACTTCCAAGCACCCATTATGACAGGTGTCCATACTGTGAGAGGAGGCACAACATGCATCTTCAGTGGCTCAGCAGCGACGAGATTAACTGGTTCATTTTGGTACCGAGATAGTGGACAGCTTAACAGATGAGGGTCGTCGTAAAGCATTCCACGAGGCCTAATCCTGGATAGTGAACCATATTCATGTAATGTTATGGAGAAAACCTGAAAACTTTAATCACCCACCTCAACATACGTGAATGCTTAAGCAAAAGCATAACATTCTCTCATTATTCATGTGACTGGAATCGAACACGAGAACTTATGCTCCAAAGAGCAGTGTAGTTCCACTAGATGCACTGAACTCCAATTGCTACACTTTGAAATTACAACCATATTTTTGTTTGGAAAAATATTGGTAAAATCCTCTAGTGCTCATTGTGATTGTGGCTCAATACTTAATTTCATCGCCAACCACAATAAAACTTTAGCCAACTCAAATTCAAAATCAGAAATTTTACGATTTAAATATAATTTTAGGATACTTATATAAATTTGCGGTCCCCTGCGCCAAATTAATCGCCAAGGCATAAAAACTTATTAAGTTCAGGAAGCCCATATTTAATTTTGTTGTAATTGTAATTTGTAAATGTTTTTAATGTAGTCTCGAATGAGTTTTGTTTGTCCATATCTATTAGTCTTTTAGGCTGGTTCAAAGAAAAGACTGCTCCAACCAATTGCTTCTTATCGTTAATATTTTATAGCTCTTTGCCCCACAATTCAATTAATTGAAGTAAGTTCCTTTATTCAATAATAAATAAATTGTAAATTTGCAGCAAATGGAATTCTCAATCCATTGAAAAAATATTAATGCTTGTTTTCAGCTTTCGATTCTTCATGTTGTAGCGCCTTGAAAATTTCATTTTGTGTCCATTTCTACACGTTCGAATGCGAGACAAAATATATTTTTTGGAAGAAAAGTGTAAGCTCTCTTCCTTCTTTGCTAAATTTAAAGTAAAAATTAATGTAATAAAGATTTGATGAATATCAGTGGAGATTTATCGCGAAGACCACCAACTTCTAAAAGTATTAATTTTGGATTTTTAATATTGTGAACAGTAATTAAAACATAACGTTTGCTTACATAATATTTTCGCAGTATCTACATAACTTTTTCAGACAATCTTAACAGAAATGTACACCTAACACGCATTTAAGATATTTCTCTAACTTAAGGCTTCTTATGAAACATATTTCTGGAACATTTTCAGTACTACTTAACAGCTTTTTATATTTTGAAGAAAGATCGCAAATGGTAATCATTTCGTAAACATAGCACCGAAAATTTCTATAGCCTTTCAAAATGTGTGCTTTTCAACTCTATGGTGAGTTGTATATTTTGCTCAACAATATTATTTTCCCAGTCAATAATAAATTCTTGGTTTTCTGGATCATTTGCAATCAAAATTTTTTTATCAAATAGAACTTGCGGAATAGAATTTGTGTGTGTGTAGTCTCACTGTCCATATTTTTTCAACTTATGCAACAATCATTAATTTAAAATATTCTGTACCTGTAATCTAATAATATTATGAATAACATAATATAAAGTTTATACACCAAAATCTATTTAACATTGTATGAATCAAAAACTCCATAAGTGATGCGAATAATTGCCTAGATTACAATCAATATTCCTCAATGGAAAAGTCTAGAATTGAAGATTAAAACGTATTAAAAAATTGTGGTCGTAACTTGTTTTTAAATTCGTTGATTTGGAATTAACAAAACTGACGTATGAACACAATCAGAGAAATATATCTGATTATCAAAAATATTCAATATTTGGGTTATCAGGATCTGGCATTGAAATCATTAACGACAACAAAGCGTTTTTCTCAGTTTTATACTATCGTCAAGAGATAAAACTGATGCTTATTGATATTAAAAAATTGATATCTTCTCTTCACCAATATTCCATATTTCGACAGTGCAAAGACGGTAAACTTACGTCAGTTAAAGATTTATACAAGTCTTCTCATCACGAAGATCTTTGCTGGTGTTACAATCACAAACCTAGTTTCTTTGATACTAAAATGGTAACCCTCCTTCCCAAATTACCAAAACAACTGCCATTTTTAAATTTAATGTATTAAATCCTGCGCATAAATTGCTCAGAAAACAAACAATTTATGCTCACAATTTTAACAAATCGTGTAGGCCGTGACTATTTTCAACAAGCTAAAAAGTCTTTCCATCTTTCGTGAGATTCTTTCCCAGAACACCCCTTCACGTGTGGACATTTCTGGAAACGAAACATTTGACACCCTTGCTGATGTTCAAGGGGTTTTCCATCCCCTTGAACAGCAGAGCTCTAGATCAGGTCCGCGAGCCCATTCACCCTAAAGAAGTTCGTTACTAATCGAGGATCTGCAATGAACCCAGACAAGATAAAATGAAGCCTGGAGAGGTCTGCGCAAACGAACACTTAGTGCAAATTTTAAAGCGTTTATTAACACCGACAAAATCATTGATGACAGATGACCACTAAGGAAAGGGGTAAAGGCAGTTTGATCTTGTTTAGAGACACTGTTGCTAAAAATGGCAAACAATTGCCGTTTGTTTTGTTTTTTTTTTGTGCTAAAAGTGGCATAGAATTCCTCTATAGTTTTTTGAAGCATCTTCTGCTTTTTCAGAATTCTATTCCCATTTTAACAGTCCGCGAGCTCTCACTGCCAACCCTTTTCGCCTCTGGTGACAGAGTAATCACCCTGGTGGTTCATTATTTAGCCAACCCAGCAGGCAAGAGCAGACTGTCATTTTTCGTATTCGTTGTGGTCTCATCTAAGACCTATTACGTACAAATGTAGAGTAGGATGTTCCTTACATGCACTAAGTGCACTACGCCTGACCATACCCTCGACTGCCTTAACTTATCTAGAGGAGATCTCCATGAGGATCTGTTCAACGTACTTCGTATGCTTAGAGCTGTTGTAGTCATGGATTTGGTGAAACTTTACTGACAAATGGGTACAAGCAATAGCAGAAAACAAACATTTGGCACTGCATTTATAAAAGTTTGCTTTTATGATGCATTATTATATACATGGGTAAAGTAAAATTTAAATAATAGCTAAATGAATTAAAAAGTAAAATAAGAACACCTAAAATTGTTCATGTATTATAATAACCGAAAAATAAAGTTACCTGAATAGTTCGAATCAGAAAAGATATTTAGTAGGGAGTAAGGTTTCCTCGGATGGCCAACAATATTGAATATCTTTGAGACATCGAGTCAATGAGGCTATTAATGATGGGTTGAGGTATTCTGTCCTATTCCTCCAAAGGGTCTCTTTCCAGTTCTTGAAAAGTTTGTGAAATAGTTAGGTGTCCAGTAACTCGTCTGCTTAGAACGTCCTAAACAGGGTCTAATGGTTTCATGTTCTCAAATCATGATGGCCATTCTAGTCGCATGATTCCATCCTTCTAAGCGAAATCATTCACTAAGTAGGCATAATGTGATCTGCATTATTCGCCCTTAACATGAAATCATTTCCAATAGCTGCAGCGTAATCGACTATATTTGATCTGAGTATCTCATTCCTTTATTGTTAACCCTTTAGAATTCCATTTCGAATGATATGGAGATGGGTGTGCCCAGAAATAGAGATGCCAGCGTAGACTATCACTCCCCAACCACTAAATCTGAAATTTTTGTGCTCGAACGCAAGAGTGTTTCTGGTGCCACGTTTCCTCGAGATGAAAATATGCCTTTTATGAAAATGAAGAAAAAAAGGGTACTCGTCAACGATCAAAACATTGCGGCGTTTATTTCTCTTTTAGTTCACATGCTCTGTTGCCCACTCCCTGCTAATGCCACGATGTATTGCTGTTAATGTGACACGCACTATTGGTAGGTGAGCATACAGCCCAGCAACCTGATGGTAGTATTGGACAAATTCCGTCGAAACTGTGGTACTAGTAGTACCTGAGATGAGGTATTGTTGAAGAAGAGTGGTATTCATATTTCATTATCTACAAGTCTTAGCTTTAAATAATAGTCTACTTTGATCGTTGTTGCACGTGTACGACCTTACCCTGATCTTCGGTTTGCCTTTCTAGTCTTCAAAACATGATTACAGGTTCTGGAAAACATGCTTTGTAAAACTTCAATGGCTTCCGTAACTTCAGAATGTGTTTGTTCCTCTTTAACCGATCAGCACTCTCCATGCTTCTAAATTGGTTGAGACTTCGTTAAAACATTGCAATCATTGAAACAACTTGATTACTGAATGTTACTCATTCTCTTCTGCTTTGCTTTATATTAAAACCAAATCTCATTCGATGCTGCTTAAACATCTTCCTCAACGTCAAACCAAAAACTTGCATACTGCAAAGTTTGAAAATGAGAATAATTTGCAATTGCGTCTCTCTTCTTCCATTTTTATGAATTATTAATAATTATTATAGATATTTTTATATTCTATATAGTTAATATATCCATTATTTTATATAAAAAAAGATTTACGATATTCGTTAACTGTTTTGAGTCATATATATTCAGGTACTTTTCATCTGTTTTTATACTCTGCATGTGTATATATAACTTAAATTAACTAGATAATAATTCCGATAATAATTATTATTTTTGTAATTTTTTATTTACTATTCAGTTTTTCATACTATATTCTTTATCCGAAAATACGTTAAAACAAGAGATAATTTCTTTAATTGATTGATTGGTTCGAACACCGCGAAGTGGACATTTCATCAGTCGAATCACTATTTTATTGCTTTTTAATATGGAATACATATTATGGGCTTATTACAGATTTCCGGGAAGACTGTTCATAGATATTGAGTCGTATTTTTGTGGCGCAAGGGAGAAAACATGGAAAATTTCCAAGTAAACTTTCATACAGTTGAGCATGTAGGAAAGATGGCTTATGTTTGTCGCTATGCGATTACTTTTTGCACATGAATTCAATTGGAACACGTTGCTTTAGTAATAGTAATTTCATGGTTTGCTATTGTAAGCTCATTTTTTGTACAGGATGACAACTTTGACCAAAGTTAATAAATTAAAATGAGTTCCAAACCGTACCTATTTAGGTGTCAACTAGATGAGTTTGATGTGAGTTCAAAACCCCCTACCTCGTTGCATCTAAGGTGAGTGTCGGACTCGCGCATTGGAAAGTAAACTGTAATAACTGACAACTTGTTTTGCTGTGAAAGTCATTCTTCTTTTATTATGGTAATTTTTTTTTAATTCTTAATAATATTTTTTTAAATTCGATCAGGGTATTTAATTCGATTAACAATTTTGTTGTTGTCATTTATGAAACTTGGACATGCGAAGCTCGGTAACCGATGGCTATTTGAAATTAAGTGAGAAGGGTGCGTCTTTCGTTTAACCAGAGCACCACGAAAGTGAAAGTACGTCTTTGCTCTAAGACTCCTCCGATAGATGGCGCTACTAGAGTCTCGACTTCCTCAATTTTTACTTTTATATAGATGGAAGGAAATTTTCCTCCAGATCATTACATCCATGGTAACTGCTCAACGACAGACCACTGGACTTTCGATTCCACAGATTTAAAGAGCACGTTTATCGCATCTACTCTGTGAGTCGTAGGCGCATCTACTCTGTGAGTCGTATCTTTTTCAAACTGGAAATCTACCGGATGGAAGTCCGATCTCTATAATTACCAGAATACCACGTCCAATCTAATTTATTATCCCAAACTAGTAAAGTTTCGAAATCAAAAATCTTAAGTATTTAATTTGTAGTATTATTTAATTTTATCAATGTTAAAATCATAAACATTTCTTTTAGCTTCCCTTATTTCCAGTTCTGTTTGTTTTAATTGATAATTTTTATTTATTTGAAATAAAAACACTACAATTAAAAACACTCTTCAGAGAAGATTTTTTCCCCTTGTTAAGTTCAGAAATTCGTATTGAATATTACATTATATTCAACCAGAAATTGTTTACACAATCGCGAGTTTTTGTCACACAATTACAGATATATTAAACACACATTCACGACTGCACCTACACACAGAAGTGTCTATTGTATTTTACAGTTTTTCGTTTAAGTGAAATATAAAACGCTTATAAGCATTAACAGCTTGCGCGCTGTTTTAATGTTTCTTATTTAAATATTCAACGAATTAACAAAAACCTGGTTTTAAAATTATTATATCTCATTTAACGTTTATTTCATTAATTTAATTTTACGAAACAGCCAAAGAAATCACTGAAATTTCTCAATATAACTCGATCTGCTGATATTAGTACAATTTGATTTTAAGTGATTTCTATAGTTATAAAATTGTTTTGAATTAAATTTACGGAAATTAATTGTCTTGAGAAACATTCAAATGTAAATGTTAAGTTGCTTCAGATTTTTGCTCTTTCACATATTATGCGGTACCATATATATATATTTCATTATTGTATAAATATTTACATTGATATATGTCTTTAAATTTATTTGATTCAAATTGTTGTGTTGTTGTTGCTTGTTGTTGTTGCTTATCCTCCATGTCTGACGGAGTCAGACTAGATCCACGAGTTCGTTGACTGTAAGGAAGTCGAAGACTAAAAGAGGATTGCTAAAGAGATCCTCCCTAGAGAGACCCATGCAATCCAAAAGATGCTCAGGAGAAGCCTGATGATTTTGGCACTTGGTGCACGTGACGAAAGTTTCAAATTGTTGTGTATAAGATTACTGTTATATAACTATTACAAATGATATTTTAAAGGTATTATTTTTTTTAAACATTGCGTTGTGCATTTATTATTTTTTTTTCTACCCAGATTCAAACCTGAAAAATAGAAGTAGAAACTGGCTTTGTTTTAGTAATTAAAAATTTCCTTTAATTTAATCATGAAATAAAAAATCTATTTACACACATACAAACTCAGTTACTTATATTATTTCAAATATTTAACTTTGCTAACAATATGGTTAAGCACTCACGTGGAGCTCATAATTTACACTAGATTGTTTGAAGTTATATTTATGATATTTATTGCTTAAAATCATAAAATAGGTGGTACTACACTAAAAAAAATAACTGGTAAAATAAATTAAAAAAAAAAAAACATTGATTTACATACAAAAAGTTCTGGAATCAGGCCGGCCTATTTAGAGGGCTTCGAAAACCTGGTTGATCATTTATTCGGCGAGGCTTCTTTCATTTGGACTCGTATTAATGAAGAACTCATTTGGACTCATATTGTACACAGGAGCCTATTTCTTCTTCTTCTGCTTCCGTCTAATCTCGCATGGTTTTATTATTTGGAAATTTCAATTTTATTGTTTATAGATTTCAATAAATAGTCAGACTTGAATGACCAACAGGGTCCTTTTTCGATGGGATGTGCTGTACCCTTTTTTCTGTTCCTCTTTCTGCTGACTCCTGTCTTCTGCCTCCTTCCCTCGCTCTCTCCTTGCGAAACCGTTTCCTTCAAGTCCCCCGTTAGGGCATCACACTTCGTCTGAATGGGGGGAATAGGGAATCGAATTAAATAAAAATAAGGACTTCCAGCCAGGAAGAAAAAAATGGGTGGTTTAATTTATAAAAATTATCCAGCCAGTGAATACAACAAAATTACATCTTATTTCCGAAAACTCAGAGAACAGATTTGAAAATGTTCTTAGTAGTTCTATGAACAATAGATGGCAGCACTATTTTAAAGTTACAATATACCTAATAAGTTTCAAAATGTACATATTTTAAAATGATTTTTTTATAATTTTAAACCATACGTAAATTTTAAGATAATACTTTTAGCAAATAGTTTATGAGAATTAAAGTTGCTAAAGGGAACTAATAAATTTCTTTTGGGGTTAAGTTTTCAAATTTACAAAAGCAGTTAATTCTTTTGTTAAAATTTATGAATTTATGAGTTTTCGGTCTAATATTTAGGACTTTAAATCATGAATGTTTTATTTAACTTTGTTTGTATTTACAGCTGAAAAGTTCTGTCAATTTTGACCTTTCTAAAAAATTTTTTAAATTATAGATTTTTAAATTATAGATCAAGAAAGCAATTATAAAATTCATATTTGACTCCTTTTTTTAACTTCACTATTGTGGATGTTCTTTATTTTACTATTAATAACTTTCACCCATTGTTCCATATAAATCATAAGGACAATTTTTTGGATGATTTGTTCATAATTTGTTTCTTGATAATAATAAAATTTGCATCTTTAAACTAAAAATAAGAATACATCATTAAATTTGTTTTTATTATTTACTTATGAAATAATAATTTCTCACTTCACTTACTAGAAATAAAATTTTTTAGCTAAATATATGTTTGAAATTGCCTACAGATGTTGTCAGTGGATATTTTTAGTCATAAAATTATATTAATTGTGAAATAATTAAAAATAAATGAATTGACGGCAATGAATTCAATCAATTCTATATGATGCAATGATAGGAAAATTCACATATTGTAAAATAATTTAGTATATTTAAAAAATAATTCAATACGAAATTTCATAAAATATTTTTGATAAAAAAAGAGAGAGAAAATTTTTTTTGACTCTATATTTCAAATTGCATGAAAAATTTATGTGATGTATTTTGTGTTTGTGCATTGTGCTGCCATCTTTTTATCAGAATATCAAGTTTATAAATGCGAAGTTGGTAAAATTAAGTAAAATGATTTCAGTCAGCGACCGATGGTAAAATTCGCAAATTATTCAATAAAATCAAATTTACAGCAAAAGTTAATTTGATATTTTTTGATCAGAATCTTATAGTTGTCACTACAAAAGATTGGCTACACCTTTAAATTTAGATAAATGTTAGAAAACTTTTCATTTCCTTCTCTGACCACTAGATGGCTGTACTATACAGAAAGCAATTTATTCACATTTCTGAAGATTGCTTGCCCACTTGTCTGAAATTGCGGAAATAAATTATAAGGTATTGATTGAATGGAAAATATAAAAATGCTGTGTGTTTGTAAATGCTACAAATTAGTTTATATTTAAAAATAAGTTTTTTAAAATTCTTTTTAATTATTTGTTTAGTGGTTGTATATGTTCCTAATTTTCTTCTGTTATTTTAATAGCTGCTGTAACTTTAACTATTAATTGTGACTTTGAGCTGTTAGAGAGTTGTAGACATTGTGTTGTTTTATGTGTATCAATAAAAAAAGAAAGATTGTATCAATAAAACTACCGCATCATTTATTTTCTGCTGGTTTACTTTATGGAAAATTTAATCCATGCAATCCTCTAAAGACAAGCCAATGCAATGTATCAAAATGGTTAGCAATGTTGGATCAACTTAAATAATTTCAGTATTTCCAGAGAAACATACATAAGTATTTGTGAAAATATTTGACTTCGTCACTTAAATAAAACTAATATGTTTATCCAAATGCTTCTCTTCAAAAAGAGTGATCTAAAGAGTTTCAAAAAAAGTTTAAAGATATCTAAGGAAGCTTTTAATGAGAAAATGGCTCTGTGCATCTCTTTAAAAATTGCTCTTGAACCTTGAAATATAAATTTTTAATTGAAATAATAAAGATGATTATTTTATATTTAGGACCTAGTTTTTTGGTAACTTGTTAATTATCATAATTTATCTGCGAAACTAAAACTACGTCAAATTGTAAAAAAAAACATTTTTAATCGAAGTTCAAAGCAGCTTAAAAAGAGAAACTTGTTTTTTTTAATGAATGTAAAAAGCTTGATCACATAATCAATATTGAAAACTACAGAAGATATCATTGTTGTTTTTCTTCTTTATGCATCCATATTGGTTGGGTTCAGTGTGTGTTAATTTTCTAATTTTCTTTCTTGTAAATGTGACTATGGCCTACTATCTATGGAAAATTTTCCATATTCTAAGCAAGTCTTACCATGACTTGCAGATGTTAGACAAATTTATGCAACGCGGTGCTTAGATCGCTAAAATCATTGATTAATTCAACTCCAAATATTCACATATCAATGATATTAATCATTGTCATGAAATGAATCATTAGTTAGCTTGAATAATTCATTCGCAATCGCAATGAAACATTATTGAAATATAAAGATAAAGAAATATACTTTGTTTTTTGTACATTCTAAGATTCTTAAGTATTTTTAATTGTTTTGTGCAGCATATCAACGTCTTCGATGCAGATGCCCTCATTTTAAATGATAGTTAAGGAACTGTTAAGGCTCTAAAATCATTACGGATTAAACTAGAATTGTTCTAAGAATCGTCGAATTAAACTAAGAGTTATTCTTCGAATTGCAAAAATCTCATAAGAAAACAGCCAAAGATAGCTGGGCATTATGGAACTAAAGATAATGAAAGAACGGAGAGAGATGAATTTGTAGAACAAGAAAGGTTCTTTAATCCAAATGATGTGGAGCCTTTCTGTACTAGCAAATATGAAGACTGCAAATGGAGTCTTCTTAAATATTAAAAACATGAGATCTTTGTCTCATTATTTTGGACAAAATCACGTTAAAATAGGATTATCAGACCATCATGATGAAATGTTCTCCCATCATATCATCATCTGTGAACATATTTTGAAATCATTAGATCTTCAACAGTGAAATTAAATTTGTGGTCTTCATCGTGAAATATTACCATTTCTGAAAATGCCCTCTTACAAAGACACTTTTTGAATAACATCCCTTAGCAAACAACATCGAACATTCTAGGCACACAACCTACTTTTGAACAACATCCCTTAGCAAACGCCACAAAAACGAGAAATAAGATGGGTGATTGTGCCTTTACTTGACTGACTGCTTTTAATAATCTCAATACTGAAGAACTACACTCAAATAGTATCAGACTTTAAAAGCAAAATAGGAAACCCAAACAACAGGGATTATAAAGACTTAGGCTTACAGAATTTAGCACAAAGTTTTATTTAGCGATAATCTGACAAACTCAACTGAAAAAAGAAGAGGTCTTAATCTAAGAGAAATAGCACTGTGTTTTCTTACTAATTATGCGAAATCATAAAAAACGAATTATGTAATTCGAAAATTATTTTTTCCACAGTTTAACGCAACATTTGCGGACATTTTTTATGCACCTATAGCTACGAACACACGTTTGTGTGACACAATTACGGATATATACATTTAAGCTTAGAAAGCAACATAATTAAGCATAACAAATAAAACAATGAAAATGTGATATACATAATAAGAGCTTATGATTCAATAAAATTTTAGCAAATTATTTCAATATTTGATATTATTCTGCGCCTCTTTTACATAAATGCCCATTCTGACAGCAATCCTCATTTTGAGTTTCGTTTTTTATTTTCTTTCATAATCGGGCTCATTTGATTTAAGATAACGGCATCGAGAGAAAATCTCGTATTCATATTTATTATTGTAATTTTTGCACTGATGGAACTAATTTATTAACTATTTTATTTACATTACGTCCGATTAAAAAAAATGAATGCATATTAGTAGAGATGGAAATACTGCAATTTAAATATTTCAAAACTTTTCAAGAAACTATGCTATATACTTATCTAGTTCATAGGTTCCCATAGTGGTCCAGGTGGACCCCCAGGGGCCCACAGGAGACCACACGAGGGTCCAAGTAGACCTAAAAAGAAAAAGGGGTTCACAAGTTGTAAATGGGGGTCCACGAAAAATTTTCAGGTTTTCATAACAAAGAACAAAAATTTTGGCTTGGATTTATCTATCAACGTAGGCAGGTAGCATCTCTTACTAGGTAGGTACACAAAAATATTCGAGACTCAGTTCAAACACAGAATTGAATAGAACAATGGATAATAGTACAAGAGTGTACGCCACATGTCGAGACTTATAAAATGCCGTCCGTGCGCTTGTTCATCCGGGATGCTTGTTTAGACCTGCAAAGGGATGAAATGCGACTTGCACTGTGCTTGCAATCTACATTATTATTAATACGAATGCCAAGAACAAAACGTATGACTATTTTTTATTGTTGATTTAAATTTCAGAGTTCATTGTTGAATTTTTTGTCAATTGTTGACATTGTTGAATTTTTTGTCAATTGTTGATTGTTTGTAAAAATAAATGCTTATAATTTTGTAGAACACCAAGTATTATTTTAATAAATAGGACACAAGAAAAAAATGTGCTACATTTATTTCTTCTTAACCCAATTTAGGTGATATGATTTAACGGATCAGTCAGTGGCACAGGGGGAGGGGTCTATCTTCCACCGGACGCCGATTGAAAGGGGTTGCTAGATCGTATAGCTAACAGAAACAAAATTTTTCAGAAAAATTCAATTTTGATCAAAATATTAATTTTATTCCAGGAAATGTATTTTCAATTTAATAATATTGTATCACAAGTCCTTAGAAGTTTGCCATTAACTGCTAGGTTTTGAAAAATTTTGTGATTCTAATTTAAATTAAATACATCGTAGTACATTTAAAAATTTGGTATTTATTTTTCAAACAGGAAAAATTCAGAAACACATTTCTGTTAAAAAAATTTAATTATAAAAAATGTTTCAGCAATTTAAGTATCTCTTATAGTTTTTTTAGGTTTCTCACTATCTTCAACTAAACTATCAATATTAAATTTCTCTTTTACAATTATTGATACTTTTTCTCAGTACTTACTTTTATGTCATTCAGATGTTTACTAAGAATTTAAAATAACAGACAGAGCACTATTTTTTTATAATAGTAGTTGTTTTTACTACACAGCTAAAGCAAATTTAGATTTTCATTAAAATAACACACATTATTTTAATGAAGCATTATAAGCATCACATTATTTTTACATAATAATTTGTTAGACTAATCTCATTTTGAAGGAAATAGGGAATCTGAAATTTCATATTTAACAAATTTCAGATACTTATTTCCTTCATTTTTTTAAAAACATTTAATAAAATGAAGGAAATAGGAATCTGATTAATTATAAAATTTTATTTTATTTTCGATTTAAAGCTAACTTATATGCATCATTCTTAGAATAGTTATCTAATTAATACATTCTTGAGATTATAGAATTTCATATTTAATGTTGGATCTGTTTTATATTACTTCAGTACTAAGCAAAAAATTTTATTTGCATACAAACAGAGTAAAAAAAAAACATTTCAAAAATCAAAGACCTAGATAACATATGCACTTTTAAAATATATAATTGTATAGAGTCTGAAAATTTTTCCATAAAAAAATTTGATTTTTAAGATACATAAAGACATTTACGTTTGTGTCATAAAATTATTAAGAAGCCAAGCTTTGACGACTGACGAGCACAGTTTACACTTTAACATAGAAAATTTAGTTAAATTAATTAAATTAAAATCACTTACTCAATCTGTCAAAATAATATTAGGTTAGAATTTATTCATATTAATATTCAGTTAAAATACAAATGTGCCAAAAGTGCTTTTATATATTGTTACAAATTTTTTTTAACTTGTATTTGTCTTGAAATATTTCAGACAGATCTGAAATAATCATATTTTGACCAAAAATGGCATGATTTAGGAGTGTTCTAGTTAAAAACGGTATTTCTAGTAATTTGGCAAACGTTTGGCGAAAATTAGATACTTCTGGAAATTCCATCACCGAAGCTCTAGGACCAATATAAAGCAAAATAGCCTACAACCTTCCAGAAAGTTTGAGGAAACTGATAGATATTTTCGCAAAGTGAGGTATAAATACCGCCATCTAACATAGAATTATTATTAGTGAAGACTATCTGCCCTGAATGTTAGTCTGGTGCATAGCAGCTGTTGTCGGTCTGAGGTATTAGAGATTTGGAAGCTGTTTCCTGTTGTATTAGCTGAATTGGAACTCTGTAATTGTGACTTCTACAACTGGGATTTCCTATGTTTTGTTGCAATTTCTACGAATGAAAGTCTAGAGATTTTTAAGAGATTGTTTTAGTGACTTTCAATCAACACGAACCTGGAAGCGCGGTACAATATGTTATAAACCAGAAATAATCCATGATAAATATGCTTTATAATTACATTTAAATGCGCTTTAAATTTCACAATAGATTAGCTGAAATTAATTATCTTGTATTGTTACATTTTGATTTCTGAAAATTAACGCCATTTCGTGCATTCAATTTGGGGCACAGGTGCCGTATAATCCATGATGCCAAATTCTGAGATTGGTGATTTTTTGGCAGATTTTCTTATGTATCTGGCAAACTCATTTTCATTACGTCATACATATGGAGACCTATAAGAATTATGCAGAAAATTTTATTTTGGTAACCCTAGTATTTACGTCATCGCACACGTCACGATACGTCATCTTGGCAACATTTCTTCATCGCCAAAAAATTCAGAATTTGTGGAATCATGGATTACACGGTACCTGTGCCCAATTTGGTTATGCTTAATAGTTCTTGTATTTTAATCTAATTAAATAAGTACTTTTAAAATAAATATCAAATAGTCTCACTAAATAACTTTATTTAACAATTTTAAAACGCATTAAAAAATCCAATATGGCTGGTATTACAGTCACTGACTCAAACATTCTAATCAAAACATTTTAGAGACATCATGATAAAACAGTGTATGAAATGTCTATAAATACAATAATTTATGATAAAATAATTATTCAATTGTATATATAAATATAACTTTCAAATATATAATAAATTATAAATATATAAATCTGCATTTCAGAAAACATTGCACAAATATTTTAGTCTTTGGCATGATATATAAAAAGTAATTTGTAAAAAAAATACTTAAATGATTACTTAATTGTTATCGTTATTAAGAATGTATATAAGTAATTATAGCTAATTAGTTTCATTAAAATTTAGCTTTTAATATTTTTTTATGTTTATATATTTTAAATAACAAATTAATGATTTCACTGCACATGAAAAAGTACAAAATGATCACTAAATCACTAAAAGATTTACAATAATATAAATTTTTCATATCATCACCGAAAAATGATCCATTTTATCAAATAGTTATTTTCCATATTGGTATTCAAATTTATATATTCTTCATAATCAAAACTAACAACGCTTTAAAATACATCAGAAAAGTGTTTAAAAGGCGTAGCACAAGATATGCCTATTATTCAATAATCACAGAATTGAAATATCAATTATGACGTCATTAAAATCTACAAATAGCCACTAACATTCTTCAGTTTTGTCATAAATTAAATTCTATTGACAATGGCTGTCGAGTTTAACAATCATCAATTAAATTTTTCCTATGCATTTTTCTACGAAATTTTTCCATCGATCAAAACAAAAGATTTAATTTTGGCAGGCAAAAGACAATGTTGTTTCTATTGCAAAGAACTTGGACAATAGGAAGAAAAATATTTCTAGGAAGACAGCCTTTTTACATCCCATTTTTTTTCTCTCAATTTCCAGAAAACAATTCTTATTTCCATATTAAGAACTTTTCACTGTCACCAATAATTGATTTAGAAGAAAACATTAACTTTTTAAATTGTTGTTCTGTAGAGGTTCAAAACAATGACACTTTTGCTGCCATGGAGAATACACAATAATGCTTTTGCAACAATGTGCTTCTTTTCTCAAAAAAGAAAAAAAGTCTTATTTCGCAATATTTGTTTTTAGATAAACCTTCACTTTTCCTTTTGACAAGAGGGATTGGAGAAGAATAAAAAACGTCACCGGGCCCAAAATCACATGGGCCTCGAATCCGTTGCCATGGAAACCGTCGTGATGAGACTGTTTGTGTTTGGACTGATGCTTTCAACTATTAAAGAAAGGCAGTCTAAACTTGAAACTGGTGAAGCCCCATGGTGTTCAGTTCCACCTGAAATAATACAAAAAGTAAAATAAACAAATAAATAAAAATTATCTTAAAAAATAAAGCCACATGTGCCGCATAATCCAGGATGCCAAATTCTTAATTTGGCAATTTTTTGGCGGATTTTCTTATGTATCTGGCAACCTCATTTTTATTACATCATAGATATGGAGACCTATAAGAATTTTTTAGAAAATTCTATTTTGGTAACCTTAATGTTTACGTCATTGCGCACTTCACGATATGTCATCTTGGCAACATTTCTTCACCGCCAAAATGATTGAGAATTTGGTATCATGGATTATACGGCACCTGCGCAAAATTAAAAGTAATTTTTACCGATAAAAGCATAATTTAAAATACCTGAATGCAGTTTACAGAACGACCGTAAAATTATGTTTACCAGAATCAAAAATAAAGTTTTCTATTATTTCGTCGAAATTATGATTTTGTTATGCCTGGAAATATGACTGAAAACAAAGTGATAAAACCATGATTTAATTTGCATTTCTTATATTACTGCAATTGCTATTGTATTTACTCATAAGCTCGCTCATGTACTTTAGTTACTCAATTATATAATTTTTAAAAAAGTGCACAGATAAATAAATTTAATCATTCTTTTAGAAAAAAAAAAAACTGATGAAAATAGTCTAAAAATTGAAAAATCGGAAAAAGATCAACGGTGTCTATTGAATGCTTTCTTTTTTACCTTTTCTGTGAGTAAGGTGTCACTTGCTACTAATTCGCATTCTCTGTCCTACATTCTCTGTTACTTCTGGTACTACATTCTCTGTAACTTCATAACTTTGTAATTGACGTTTTTTCTTTTCGAGATATGACAGCAAACTTTCTCATTTTATTCTCTGGCTCTTTCGATTTTCACGAATCATTTTCGATTTATTTTTGTGATCATAGATGTCACCGCTTGCTTTGGTTTAGTTGCCACTAAACTGTCATTTTATGCACACGAGGGTCGTTACACAACAGAGGGTTGTGATCTACAGTTTAACATAAAGTTGTCGCCACTTCAAAAATGGGAAAATATGTAGGATGTTATTGAGAAGTTAATATAATAGATATTATCTAACATTAAATGTTGTTATAATGATATAAATATCTGGTTATAAGAAGAAAAGAATTGAGTGAACTTTGCTTTCACTCTGAAATTTCTACCTTAAATTATAAATGGAATGATGTAAAAAATTTAAAGATTGTGGTCTAGAAAAAAAACATGATAATTATTGATTATTGAAAACAGATAATTATTGATCAAGTCTGAAAATAAGCGATTATAGATTAGTGAGGATAAGAGGCATTAAAAAGCGACTAAATCATCTTATAATAATCAAACAAATTAAAGATTTTCGGGATGTTAAAAACAAATTTAATGGATGTTTTGAGCAAGAAAGGAACATTATTTAGGAGTGTATTATAGTCGAGTTTGATTACTTTGAAGTATTATTCTAGTTTTGAGAAAAGAATAAAATCTATTCAATGTTCTGCGATAATACTCTGGATGCTTATTGGTCACAGTAATATAAATGTAAAGCATTTTTCTCTTATAAAAATATCATATTTTCATAAGGAATCTTGAATTGTACAAAAGCTCTAAAGTTGACTTATAATTTATAGTTAACTTCGATAAAGGTGAGCGCATGCTTCGAATCTAAACACTAGGAGTTTTATGTTAGGCTTGCCACCTAGCCGAGGCATATGCTTTGCACTCCAAGGCTTTCGGTCATGAAAACAGATAGGCCCCTGTAGGCTTTGCCACCCCATATGGGCTGCCGTGCCCCAATATTTGGCTTTAGACTTTGCAAATAAATTATTCTAATTAGAATTCTATTTAATGTGATACGTAGAATTGAATTTTTATGAAACGTAATTAATGATGCGTAATACAAAAAATAAATATAATTTAAATAGAGTTTTGGAGATCTCCTAAAATATAAACAAACTTGGAAACATTTAATGAAATTTCATGATGAAAGACTCAAACATTTAATGAAATTTAATATTTCATCACATGTTTGAGTCTTTCATTTTTAATATCTAAAAATAGCAAACGCGCAATTTTCTATTACCGTAAAATGATGTTTTATTGCACATTCATTTGCTGAAATTTCATATTTCATCAATTGAATGTGCAATAAAACATAATTTTACGGTAATATAAATTGCACGTTTGATTTTTTTAGATATTAAAAATAAGAATTCTGTTCTGCAAATTCTCAAAATCAATAAATAATTCATATAAATCACATTCATTTGACATATTTAATAATAGATTTTTGAAGAAACATAACAGAAAATAGAAGATTATCCAACTTTAACCTTCTAACGAAGTAGAATTTGGCAGTTTTTATATCAGTATAAATAGTAAATCATTTAAATACTATTCTAGCCTTGATGAATACGAAACGTAAGAGAATCATATGTTGCCATTTATTTTTCAATTTTATCTCGATTAAATAAGTAATAAGCCACAGTAAACTATAATTCGGGATTAAAAACCATAGTCATTTAACAACTTTCCAAATATTTCAAATTAGTATTAAATACGGTTTTGATTTAATTAAAAACATTTTAATGGAAACTTCGAGGTGAAACAATTTTAATTTTAATATAAAAAAGTCAATTTTTTTTTTAAATTCAACAATATTTTCTTCTAAATTTTTACTTGAAACCCTATTCAGTGTCCTTGCAATTTCACTACAGAATTTTAAAATGCAAACGATATAAAGAAATTTTAATTTCTTGATTTCATTATAATCAGAATTTTTCAGGGAGCAAATGAAAGGGAGGGGAAGAAATAGAATATTTCGTATAAATAATTAACTTACTTGTGTTGTAAATCGTGATTTTTTTGTCCTCTTAATAATAATTCTGTTAATTTGAAAGCCTTTCAAAACAAATTATAAAAACAAATTGCGCATTAATCATTCAGCAGAAGTCGTATTTACCGACTTGAGTTTAGATGTAGGAAAGTGAAAAAGAAAATCATTTTAGATGACTCGAAATGATGAAATTTTTATGACGCGGCAAATGGAAGATAAAAATGCCGCGTCTTTCTCGGATTCACATTATTTTTATTACGTCATTCCGCAAAACCCAAGGGGTGTGAAATTCTCATTTCTTCGAGATCTCTCATCCCCAAAGTTTCCATTAATGTTCGAAAGGGAAGAATTATGGTTTTCGCGTGGGTTAACTTTAGCAGCGGAAGTCGTATGGACTTTAAAGGATGTTTTTGAAATAATTATTGTGCGTCGGTATCGTTTGCGTATTAAGTGAGAAGGAAAGAAATTAATTTGTATTTCAGCACAATAATGAAATGAAGTAATTGCTTGTTTCAGTTATAAAAGCGTAAAAAATATTATTATTGAAATGTTTATAGATGTAGAAAATATTCTACCTTTCTATACAAATAAAGTCTTTATTCCTTTTATCCGCTGATTTTTGGTTCAGAGTTGAGATATAAGCGGCTGTACGAAATCGAATGAAACGTAAAATAAGAGGTCTGTCGTGCTTGACTAGAAATAAAACCTTGTTTCATTTCTCGAAAGCACTGATTTCAACGGTTGATGTTAATTAAAATCATAATAAAATCTGGAATCTCCCATGAAATAACTGATACCAAGTTAATTTAAACGATATTAGATTCCGGTCAGGAACTCTTCTCGCTTCAAGAAAGAAGCGTATGGTTTATTTCCTCTTTTTAAAATTACTTTCTATGGGTAATCGCTTTCAGTGAAGAAGAAATATCCAAAGCATACGAGGTGTGGCTATTAAATATCGAGACTGTCGTTGTAAAAAGTTTTATTCTTATTTTATACATAATTATTTATTATCGCCTTCAATGTACACCCCTTCTCTATCCCTGCAACGCTCCATGCGAATTTTCCATTGTTGGAAACAGTGCTGGAAGTCATCGTTTGTCGACTCCTTCGGTACTCTTGCCGCTTTCTCTTTAACAGCTTCCACGGACTCAAATCTTGTTCCTTTTAATGCAGATTTCACCTTAGGGAACAGATAGAAGTCACATGGTGCCAGGTCTGGAGAGTAAGGTGGATGCTCTAACAGTGGGATGCTGTGTTTGGCCAGTTTTTGCGAGTTGCTTGTTGTTCAAACGTGAGAATTTTTGGCACCATTTTGGCGCACACTTTTTTCATGTTCAAATTGTCATGTAAAATTTGCCGTTCTCACTCTTTATCAATGTTTACAGTTTCAGCTATTGCACGAATACTCAATCGACGATCAGACCGAATCAAACTAGCATCTTTTTCGACATTTTCATCCGTTTTTGACGTTGAAGGGCGACCTGGCCGCGAATCATCTTCAACGTTTTGTCGGCCATCTTTAAAACGTTTGAACCATTCAAAAACTGGTGCACGGGATAAACATTCGTAATTATTTTGAATTAATTTTTAAATATTATATTTTAAATTTGTGAAAGATATTTTTGCCTAATTCAGCATAGGTTTTTAGGCATTTGCCGCTAATAAAAATTGCATTGGAACATTGACGAAATAACATTTTAATATTTTTATTATTATTATTATTAAAATATTTAATAAAATATCAAATATTACATTATTTTTATATTTAATATCTTTAAAATGGAATTTTAAAGAGTTCAAATTCTCTTTCGATTTATACTTCAAACTTAATATCATGATATAATATTTTGTTAGGAACAAAGCTAAGATTTAATGATAATTGCGATTTTTGGAAAAAAGTAATGTTAAATAACGTTATTTTTCTAAACGCAATTTTTCCTCGAAATACAGCTATATATTTTCTACTGGAAGCAACAGTCCGCTAATTTATGCATATAAATACAGAATTTTAATATACTTATACATTATTTTTTATTTAAATATCTGAAATAATTTCAAAACTTTTTATTATTAAAGAAAGAGTATTTAATATTGTTGTTTTTGTTTCTGCGTACAACATAAACAGATGAAACAAGTCAAAGAACTAAATGTAACACCTAATCCAGCAATCATCTCTTCATTTCCACCCACAACAGGTAGCAGGACCCCACTTAGCCTAATTGGGACATGAGGGGAGAACTTCTTTGGGGGCTCCTTTGCTTTTCACAAAGGCAATTAATAAAGAAAATCAGTAAATATAGAAGGCACAGATGCCGTGTAATCCAGGATGCCAAATACTGAATTTTTTTGGCGATGAAGTAATGTTGCCAAAATGACGTATTTGGACGTGCACGATGATTTGGTAAATATTAGGGTTAATAAAATAGAATTTTCTGCGTAATCTGCGTTTTCTGAGTATAGATCTCCATATCTATGACGTAATAAAAACTAGGCTGCCAGATACATAAGAAAATCCGCCAAAAAATCACCAAACTCAGAATTTGGCATCCTGGATTATATTGCCTCTGTGCCATAAAGAAAAGCATAGCATAATTAGAAACTCAAAGCAACAGAGAAAGATTGTAAATATTTCTCTTACAATCTTTCTCTGTTGCGTTGAGTTTGTATGTAATTATGTAATTTCATACAAACTCAACGCAATTGATATTGTATGTAATTCAACGTAATCAACGCAATTGATATTGTATGCAAACTGATATTGTATGTAATTGTAAAATTAAAGTTATACACAGTAATATAACTTTAATTTTACAATTACATACAATATTGTTGAGACACATGATAAATTAATAATATGTAAAAATAGATGACATAATACTTACTAATATATATATATATATATATATATATATATATATATATATATATATATATATATATATATATATATATATATATATATATATATATATATATATATATATATATATATATATATATATAATTGGGTCCCAAGAATATTATCCTGTTTAATTTTTTATAAAATTAAAACATAATATTAGTTAAATGTGTTGAAGTCTATCGTGTTCTTACCCATGTAAAATGAAGAATTGGAATTGGCATAGCATTTCTCCCAGCCTTTACCATTTGTGTAAATTTTAATTTTCATGTATATAAAAGATGAATATATTCTGTATTGTGACCAGGAAAATTTTTTCTGCAATCATTTACTGTAGACTTGTCTATAATATTAGTGGACGATTTGTCCATAATTGACGAATTGTCTACTATTGACAATATAATATGTTGGTGCTTATAGGTAAGGACAAACTGATTAAAAGAAAGAATTAAGGAGACATTTTTTCATATATCAATCCTAAATCGCATTCTTTCTGAATTCCAACACGTTTTAGTAAAAATAATTCAATAGAAGATTAAAAAATTAAGTCATGTAATTTATGGTGTCTTAGGGTATAAAAATTGCAATTATGAGAACACTTGTTAATTTTGTATGGAACAATGATATTTCCGGGAATATATTTCAAGAAATACATTTAAAGAAACCATGTTCCTGTTGTTGTTGTTATTTATCTTTTTGATGTCGGAAAAACTACACTAAGTCCTACAGACCCTGTCGCATGAGAGAAACCATGTTTCTACTTTATTAGAGTAAATAAAACTTTAATTTACTTAGAAGAAATCATAAAAAATGGCATTTTCACCATAACGTAATAGTAAACTAAAATATTTACAATATTTTGAGAAAAATATCAATCTTATGTTCAATCAAAATTTAAATTTAGTTTATTTATGTTGTTTCCAAATTTTTCAATTTACAGAATTAATTTTTTTTAAATCAAAACTGCAAACCTCAGAAAATGTTCCACATTTTAGTGAAGTTAATTCCACGTGTCTTTCGGCAGGCATAAACAAGGTTTAAAGTTGTAAGGAATGTTAGGATCCTTTCTGCGTTGAACTTTGTAAATAAAGTCACCGAATTTATGTCGCAGCGGCCGTTTTGGCGACTAATCGGGCGATGAAAACTCACCATAATTAATGACAGCCCTTCATTCTCTCCACTGCGAAATATGGGGGTCGCGAAAGAATTAGGAGTTAATCGCTATTTCGGGTGGGAAAAAGGTCCATTAGTGTAATTTACTGAGGTGACATTTTTCACACGCTCGAAATAAAATGCCCGTGAAAATGAAGAGCAAAGAGAGGGAGCGAAGTAAAAAAGAGAACATTCTACGTTGGGGACAATTTTTATCTTTACATTTTTTTTTGTCACTCTTTAAACTTCCTTTCTGTCATGGTTCATAATTTAAGTCAAAAGACAGCACTGAAGTAAAATTATCTCCTTCAGACGTAAGAAATAAAATTCTGGATTAATGGGAGTAGAATATTGTTGGCATTGTTTGGCAACAATAGGAAATTAGGAGAAATCAGACGATATTTTAAATTTGAAAAATGAAACGAATGTGTGCATGGAATGCGTTTCTGCATCTATTTTCTAAACATTTTATATAAAAAAAAAGAAAATGTGGAATCATTAATAGTTTTGTTAATTTTTTGTCGTTAATACTTTTAGAAAATGTATGTACAAAATAATCTAGTGATATTTATATAAATAACTTATGTTTTCATCAACGAATCAATTCGCGCGAAAATGATTTTTCATTTAAAAACATTTTATTTGGTAGCCAAATTATTTTCTTTTTTTTAAAAAAAAAAAAAGGAAGTCGAACACATTTTGCAATAATTTAATCAAATTAGTTTTTGCATTTCTTTATACTTTGATACACATATTTTTCCACAAAAAATAGGACAATGATTTTGCAATGTAAATTACTTAATGACAATTATTTTTCTTTCTTCAACATGTAATTGTCAGATAATAATAAATCCAGCTAACAAAGTAAACATTTCACCGAAATTAATAATAATTTGCAAATTTTAGCGAAACAAGCTTAAAATTTTCTATTTCAATAATTTCGATAAAAATGTCAGCGTATTTTACAGCGGAATATCTCACAAAATGTCCTAAAATTTCAAAACTTCAAATTCAGCGCAATATTTAAACAGTATAAACTTATTTTTAACAGAAGTACAAAGTGAAAAAAAAAGCATAAAAAATGCTTATAGTTATTGAAAATTTAATCCAAGACAGTTTCGATTATCTTTGTATCTTTTCCATTGTAGACATATATATATATATATATATATATATATATATATATATATATATATATATATATATATATATATATATATATATATATATATATATATATATATATATATATATATATATATATTTATCTTTTATATATATATATATATATATATATATATATATATATATTTATAATTTTTATTTATATTATATATATATATACTTCATATTAATATATTAAAACCACAAAAATAGTGTCTAGTCGTATTGTTTTGCACTGTGATCAAATACGATTTTTATGTATGGGGACTAGACAAAACAATTTTAGACAAGAATGTGATCTCAAAAAATGTTGTTTCGTTTATTGGCGACAACATTACACCACTATTGTTGACTTGGCGAGAATGATATGGATAACTGGATGATTACATTCTGTACGTATCATCTTTGCTATTTAATGACTTTATCCGTCACAAAACTCATTTTTAAGGATACAAATACGAGCACAATTAAGTAAAAAGAAAACATGCAAATTTTATTGCTAAGATAACTGATATTGGAAAAGGCATTGATATTAAAATTTAAAAGAATAACTACAGCGCATCTTCTGATTGTCATAAGCAAAAAACTTACATACAAAAACTAAACTATAAAATATTCTTACAAAACTACATAAAAAAAAGTTTAAAAATCCTCATATTATTCTTTTAGAATGTTAATGCTCTGGGCTCAATAACAAATGTTAAAATTATTAAAATTCAATAATTAGAGAGTTTATATATTTTAATCTAATTTCGTTATAGAATTTTTCTGTGCAATATTTTGTAATTTTAATAATTGTTTGAAATATTTAATTTTTTTTCAGGACAATCATAATTTTATGCATTTGAACTATGTGTTGTAAGTTTACTTTTCAATTTTTTTAATATATTTTATACGATATAATTTATCTAGATATTTTACACACTCAACAGCTAATATGTGCAATACAAGTCACTCTAAACTTATTACAGCACACACTCATTTTTAAGATCTTCTGACCTATGAACACCTACGATTTTATGATCTAGTGACTGGTACGTAAGTAAAAAATACTTTGACTTTGATGTAAACAATTTTAAAAAATTTTTGTCCCATTGACACAGGAATAATTTTAATTGTGATTCACACAAACTAAAGTTTTGAAAAAATCTGTTTTTCGAATTCCTTTTCCTGCATATACGCATATATTTTATATAATACTTTTTTCTAATTTTTGATTTTAGCATTGAGAAATTTGGATGAACGTTTTCTTACGAGACTCATAAATCCTTCAAATTTTGGATAAATAACAGCACTGATTATATTGAAATTCCAGATCATTTTTTTAACCAATTCGAAAGGAATTTATCCCGTCGAATCGAATTCCCATCTTACTCGAAACAATAGTTTCAAGTATAAATACCGTAAAGTACTTTTGAAAGGAGTGATCATGGCTTATGAAATTGACATTCCAGGCAAAGCACTTGTCCATCTATGTTGCAATGGTGTTGCCGGAAACACTCTACTTAGATCATTTTTTGGCACGCAAGCACAATAAAGAAGTCGCCGTAACTGAAAAAAAAGTCAAGAACAATTTCTTGACGGCTTGAATGACGATGAATTACTCATAGATGAATTTCGACAAAGAAACCGACTGTTGTTCTAAATATCAATTTAGTATTTTTTGAATGTGGACTCGGGTGTAATTTGTACGTAAGAACCATCGAATGAATAAATAAGTGAGAACATAAAGAAAGAGAAAAAACTTTCAGAATATCAAACAAGAAAATGACGTTGTGCTACGTCCGCTAGATAAAAAGATAACAAAAATTGAGTTTTTTTTTTTTTTTTTTTTTTTTTTGAGAAAAACAAAATTTTTGCTACATTAAAAAAATAGAAAAAATTAAATCGCCTTTTACAATTTAAACTGATTAACTAACTTTAAAGGGGATGTTTTGTCTTTTCTTTTTCATTTTGCTCTTTCTTCTGTTCTATTGTCAACGTGTTAATGGTTTGAATCAATGGAAAACATCTCAAACCGATGCTTTCTGTCTTTATATAAGAAATCATTTTATTAACAAAATGAACTTCGACCTTATTTTTAAATTTGATTCCAACAAGTTGAACCCATAGCATCAAGCTTCAATCTTGAAGCCGTTACTAGTCAAGTCCAAATCAATTCGATTATTGTTAAGGGCATTTGGCTCAAAGCGATTCGAAATTAATTCTGGAATCATGGTTTCGGATACTCATAACATCAATATGTTACACACACAAAATGTTCATAATATCAAAAAAAAAATTTCCAATGGCAGGCACAAGAGGGTTGAACCTTATGCCACAACAAGGCCAGAGACTGCTACTCATTTGTCGTTACCCAGCGGGCACCTGTGAACCAAGTCACGGAGGCGAGTAGCGTTACCCGCGCCATACCACCACAAACTCGTTTATAGGGTGGGCCACATTCATACAACGTTACAGAAGAAAGGACAGAGAGAACAGAGAAGGAAAGAAACATCCATACCCGAACCGGGATTCAAACCCGGGACCAACAGCTCAGGAGTCAGGAATGCTTACCACTCAGCCAATCGGTCGGCATAAAATCAAAAATAAAACAGAGAATCAGAGATGTTTTAACGGATTTCCAGAGAACGTGAAATGACAAAAGTTTGTGAGCCGGCACAAGCGAAATTAGTGAACCCGAGAGCCAGAAAACAAAATTTGAATCCGCCAAAGACACAAATTAGAAAATATAACAAATTTAAGAAAATGTGGAAGCAATATCGACTAAGATACGAAAAATTTGAAAACTAAAATGATTTATAGAACAATGGGTAATTTTCATGATTTTGAAAACTTTTACAAACGGAAAAAATTATATTTAAAAATGCTTCTTTATTACTGGTAAAAATCATAAATGGACTTTTTTCTCATCGATGGCAATATTCAGACATTGGATAGTGAACTTCGCCTTGTTTGTCGCCGTTCGAGGGGGCTCCGTGGCTGAGTGGTCTAAAGCATCACCGCTAATCGCTTGAGAGCGTAGGAGTGTGGGTTCGATTCCCAACGTGGCCCTGGGTGTTTTCTTCGTTATTCTTCTGTGGTTGTACATCTGTCATTGTGCTATTTGTCCTATTATCGACGAAGACTTACAAGCGGATCTCAAGAATCAAGCATACAAGTCTGAATATATGTAATGTAATAAAATAAATAAATCGCCGTTCGAAGAATGCGATTTGAAATCATGTAGCAAATTCGTCGACAAGTCGGATTTACGACGCCGTCTCAGTACGATGTCATGGGAGTGACGTAGATGAAACGTTATCTGACGTCAATGACATTTTAAACCAATGAGAATTGTAATAAAGTGGCGTAATCATAATCTCAACTGGAACGAAAGAAATATAATTACTTAATGGTTAAAAATTAATAAAAAAAAATTATAATAATAAATAATAAAAAAACATGATTACTTTGTCTGATTTCAATAAATTAAAAAAAATTATTTTTTAAGTATGAATTTTTTATTTTACATGTTTCTTATATAATTTTTAATAAATGAATTTGAACTAATAGTACTTTGTTCATAAAGGGAGACCAGTTTGGTGAGGAAAAAATAAATTTTAAGATCTAATACTTATTTTTCTAATTTATGAACAGTTTTACAAGTCCGTAAAAACGAAAATCTGCTGTGTAAATTAGCACAATTAAATATTTGTGTTAAATTTCATATTTTACTTTAAGGACTTTAATTTTGAGATTGAATATGGCTATTCAAATTTCATTCTGTTAAGACAAAAATGATAATAAAACAAACAAGAAAAAATTCTGACATATATTAATTTTAGGATACACAAATTCATGAGAATTAAAAAGATTTATCCGATGTACTAAAATAAATATGTATATTTATTTTCCAAATAAATAATTATGTATATTTTTATTTAGTTTTAACCATAAATAACAATGTAACAGTTATTATGTTTCTCACTTTATGATATATATATATATATGGGAAAAATTTTTATTTCCTTACATCAATTTCACTAAAGTGCAAAATAAATACTCACAAATTAAACAAACTATCTAAAACAAACGGCAAAAAATGTTCAGTTTCTGAATTCAGTAGAAGCCAAAGTCAGACTAAACAGCGCCAATCCTGTTTGAGACTTAGATTGTCAAGCGCGCCAAGCAGATGAGGGGTGCTTTTTTTAGTTTGTTTCTTCCTACCGTCTTGGCCTCAAATTTATTGTTTAAATACTCTCGCTTTTTTATGTTCCATGTTTTATGTTGGGCAAGCTTTGCCAAGTTCTTCTATAGCCAGATCAGACAAAACAGGGGTAGGGAAACAAAGAATGCGACATTTCTTTCGAATCTGAGCGCGTTTGAGTGCGGTTTAATTTCAGCCATTGTGTTGAGACATCGATAAATATGTCAGAAGTGTTCTAAAAGTATCCGTCTTTCTGACGTCTGGTGTTCTTTGAAGGCAGAAAGGGTGGACTCATTTTCATGTGACAAGCCAGAAAATGCAAAGCGTCATAATCAGACAACATCTAACAATTGCGTGATTGTCTTTCAGATAAAGATGTTTTAAGATGATGCTTGTATGTAAAACTAATCTTTAAATTATCGAAGCAAGTTAAAAAAAGTATTTTAAAATTTTTAGAAGAGAAACATCTAAATTTTCACGATTAACGCTTTAGAAGAAATTTCTCGAATTCTCACTAATTTCAGTTTAAGTAAGAAAACAAAAAAAAAGAGTACGTTGTCGAAATGGTATAATTATTTTAATGAAAGAGCACTGGCTATTATAAGCCTATTTATTCCAGACATTTTTGAGTCTTGAATTTCGCTAATACAAAATTTAGTGAAAATTTTGTTGTTAAAATAAGTGAGAATCTTCAATACGTAACAAAAGAATTATTTGAAGCTTTATTTCAACAACATACTTAGATCACACTAGATATTCCCAACTTAAATTTTTCTGAAATTGATGTTTGAATATAAAATTTATATTAATTCTCTCGTACAAATTTAAGGTACACGTGTCAAATTCCGTTGAGCAGAAATATTGCACTAAATTGTGTCATATTGTCCTTCTAGTGCACATTTAATGAGAAATTAAAAAAATTCAGTTGTTTTTTTAATAAATGTTGAAATTAATGTTTTAAAAGTACGATTATTTTCAAAAATAACTAAATATGAATGTCTTAAATGAATAATTCTATCTAAAAAAGGTTACTTAAATTAAAATAAATAGCATTTTATTGCTATTCATTTGTATTTGGTAAATAGTTTTCTAAAATTTCGTGTTGCTTGTCACTGTCTTGCTTTCTGTTAGACTGGATTTTCACATACATTAAATTAAAATTTGAAAAAAGATATTTAGATTAAAAAAGGAAACAATTATTCTATCTGGTTTAAACATTTCATCGCGGTACGAAATGTAATACTTATGTATTCATATATGGTTTTTTAAAAAAAATTTTATAAAAACATCCAATTTATAAACCTATATAAACATTTGTTATTATTTCATTCATATTATTTTTACTTTAATTTATTTTCGACTTTCAAGAAAACTATTTAGATTTCAAAATCAATAAATAATATTTAATTAATAACAATTCAAATGCGTAAATTTAAGAAAATATTATATGTATCAACAATAGGACATGTTTGCTACTGTATATAAAAAAGTTTTAAAAAAAATTATATACTTATATTAAAACAAATTTTATAAAGGTATTTTAAGCTAAAAATTGACACAAATTGTTTTAAAAGAAACAATCAGGTGATTCCATTTTGTTAAAAAAACTAATGCTCCAAAATTTAAAAATTTACTGCTAATAATAACATATCACTCCCGAAGATTTTATTTACTTTTATAGAAGGATATATATGTGTGTATATAATGATGGAAGCTGATATTTGAGTGTATCAGGTTTAATATTATTTACATATTAAATAGGAAATTTCCCGTGTAATTTTTCATTGTTTGTACAAAATGTGCTTTTATGGAAAGTATCATGTAGTTGATCTGCATTAAATGAAATAAAGAAAAGGTTGAATAAACAAGCGCATTTATTTCTTAAAATTTAATTTTATGCTAATTTATGAAAAAATTAAAATGTCAAGCGATCATTTTTCTTCTAATAATTATAATTTATTTTCATAACGGTTAAATTTTTATTGTTGGCAAATATAGGCCAAATCTCACGCTCACTAATATCGCTTGGGTAGATTCGTATGCTTCAACCCCGAAAATTACACGTACTACTCGAGAACGACGTCGAATTTTACAAATCTTTAATGTAAGTCAAAAATAAGGGTCCGCATTTTGTTGTTGTTACAAATCCCATTTGGAAGAGCGGAGCTACACCAGATCCATGAGCAAATGCACTCTCAAAAAATCAAGAAAAAGGAGGGGGTCTCCAAGGAGCTCCTCCATCGAGAATTGAGTGCACTCAAATAAGTGTTGAGGGCTATCCTCGTTGAAGTTGCACTTTTTACAGATAGGGAAATGCTTAATACGATGGGATCAAAGGATAGGCAATTGAGGTCTCCACTAATAAATCTAGTGATCGCAGTCTGGTCAGCTCTGGAACCCACAAAGTCAAAGGCTGCCCCTGGCTGCCTACGGCAGTACCAAGCATGAGCAGGGGGTTGCTGCCTAGTATTTGAAATATCATTTTTACAAGCAGAGTATAGTTCTGAGTAAGTAAGTTCCAGACCAGGCATGAGCAGGGGGATGCTGCCAAGTATTTGAAATAGCATTTTTACAAGCAGAGTATAGTTCTGAGTAAGTAAGTTCCAGATCTAGAGAAGCCGTAGAGGAAGAGTCCTCCTTCGCCAGTGCGTCAACTGGCTCATTTCCGAACAAACCTTCATGAGAGGCGACCCACTGGAAGTGAATAGCATGGGAGGCTGAGAGACCAAATAACACACGAAGAATATGGGTCCAGGCATGGTCTGTTACACTAGCCCGATTGCTGGATGGAGCTACGACTGTCAGTGAGAATTCATATATTATTAAAAGAAGCTTTATCTTTCCAGACCAGTCTGGATAGCCAAAAGTTCGCTGCGAAATACGGAACAGTAATCCGGATTTCAGCAAAACTTTGAATCATTAGATCCATCCGGGTATTTAAGAAAAACTCGACTGCCTGCGTGGTGGCTGTCATCACCACTGCCATCCGTATAAATGTGGAGATGGTGGAATATTATTTATGACCTCCAAAGCCAAATGTTTTAATAAATCTGACCTTTGGTGACTTCAGAAAAAAGCTTTGTGTGATAAAAGATATTGGTAGGCCCGAATATGGATTAATGGGACAAGTAAGGTAACATTATGGTGAATTGAATTAAGTGAAACGGCTCGAGAAAAGGGACTATACTTTTTTAACCTTTCACCATTCTGCCAGTTAATCAGGTATTCAGAAGTGCGATTTTGATTCCCGTAGCTGATTAATTTGCTATGCGCTACTGAATGAAACAGACTACTGCGCCACCTGGTGGAAAACTGCGGTTGGTTGGTTGGGTTTTATGGCGCAAGGTCCAAAAATGGACATGCTGCGGGAAAACTGCGGTGTTAGCATTCCTATCTTGAAAACGAAACGAGATAGAGAGAAAAAGTGATTTACAAAGTTGTAGAGCATCCTCGATTTAGTACTAAAAGATACTTTGTAGGCATTAATGTGAAGAATACAACGGTTAAAAAGCGCATTTGTTGTTTCGTGCTGTGATGTGACAAAACGATCTAAGAAAGGGAAAAAACAAATAGTTATAACAATATACTTTATTTAAGATGTTCAAACTTATCACCGTCAGCTGCAATGCACATTTGGATCCTCGCTTGAAGATCACGTTGCACACGTTGGAACACGCGACCGTAATGTGTCGTTTAAGGTCCTGCAATTTTTGTGGAGGAGTCGCATACACCTGCTGTTTCAAGTATCCCCACAGGAAAAAGTCCAGTGGAGTCAGATCAAGAAAACGGGGAGGCCACTCTTCGAAACCGCCATAAACTATTATTTGGTTGCCAAATCCCTTGACGAGGTACTGCTTCACCGGAGATGTCTTGTGAGCAGGCGCGCCGTCATGTTGAAACCATAGATTCTTAAGATTAAACAACGGCATGCTCTCCACGAAATGGGGTATAACCAAGAAAATGTCTCTTTTATAGCTGTTTCAGGTGAAGAGGCATGACGTTTCTGACGTATTTGCATATTGCATACAAATTGTTGGAAATATTTTTAATACCTCGGTTCTTCCCATTTCGAAATAAAAGTGAAAAATGTAATCACGAAAATGTAAAGCATTTTCTTTCACGGCTAGCGGTGAAAGAAAACGATTTTTTGTCTTTTCAAATATGCAAACGTACGATGTGCCACGTCACAGCACGAAACAACAAATGCACATTTTAACCGTTGTATTCTTCACATTAATGCCTACAAGGTATCTTTTCGTACTAAATCGAGGATACTTTACAACTTTGTAAATCACTTTTTTTACCTATCCTAAAATAACTTAAAATAGAAAGAGAACGAATTTATAACTCCATATTTGGTCTTCTGTCCAAATCAAATTAGTGATTTGGCGAAACCAGTTTTTGGTGCATATATTGCCAATAAGGTAAAAGGCCAAAATTTTTTTGTGATAAGGCAATATGTATTAGTGAATATTTCTTTCGATATTATTTAGTTGAGAATCGTGAATGAAAGATTATTTATTTTGTAACAATAAAAGTAGTTTTTTTATGAAGATTGAGAAGAATTATATATTTAACTAGCGTTTTGAAGAGAATTAAATTTCATAATATAAAATATTGCAGACTAAATAAAATAGTTATAACAAAGACTTGAATATTTCAAAGATAAATAATAGCAAATTAAAATGTTAAGAAATCATATGAACAAAAAAATATTAATCTGAAAAAATGACTAATATTTTTTAATAAATGAAACAAGTGAAATTCCAAATCTCCATAGACAAAAATTTTAGCTTAGGCACTCTCAAAGAACATATATTAAACGAGAATATTTCCTAACTTTTATCGGTTATTGAGGGCTTTATGTAAATCCATTTATATATACACGCGACGGTCTGTTTTTATTCATCAATAAATTAGTGAAAAAACTTCAAAGAAAAGTAATTAGAAACAGTGTTAATAATTCTAAAATTGTGTTCTTTGAAAAACTCTAAACTTAATTCAAATATATCAATTCATTTAAAATGTGCCTATATATTTGAAAATGATATTATAGACTAAAAAACAAAAATATTTTTGTGGATTGATTCAACAATAGCAGTGAAAATTTTTGCTCAATCAAAATAAATCGCATAAAGCTTAAATCTGTATGATCATTTTCAGTTTTGAAGTAATAGTCATTAATTAAAAAGATTAATTTTCTTTAACATTATCGTATAAATATTGAATTTTTTTGTTGATGAAATATCACTCCTATTTCAACACGATTATTTAAAAAAAGCTTTTGAAAGAAATTTTTTGTTGTAGAAGAATGAAAAATAAAAGAAAACTATTAAAATAAATAAAATAAAAATACGCCAGAGTTTTCTAATCTGATGTTGTAATTTTAAAATAACAGTCTTGTTTATTCTTTAAAATCAGATTGTTATAAAAATATGGTTTAGTTGAAATCCAATTAAAAATAAATTTTTTGATAAAATCATATATTTAAAAACAATTAAAAGAATATTCAATATAAATAAATTTCTTTAATATATTTTTGATCTCCTTAACAATATAAGTTTTTGAGTTTTATAGTTATATTATCGGTAACTTGAAATCATAGCTTAAAAATGCTGCTTTGGCCATAACTATTTTAGAAACATGTAATCCATTTTACGACTGTAGGTCAATTTTGAATTAACTCTCTTATGCAAAAAGCAATCACAAAAGAACTTAACAACCAACCCTTTCTCAACACTAACACTCATACGAAACTATGAAAAATTTTATGAACTACAATTTTGCGAATTATGAAAACTTTTATCAGCGTTAAATTTAAATTATATTAAGTTATGAATATATATTTAAACAATGAAAAATTCTTGTTAAATTAATTGCACCTATCAACTAATTTAGAATAGATATTTCTGGATGTAAGAGCATTTTGATTTACTTGTCAAACTAAATCGTTAAAAATTGCCATGAAAATATACTTTCCCAGAGCTAGTAGGGTATATCTCCCATTGGCGACCTTTGAGACTTTTTTTGTCGCCAAGCATTTTCTAACATGGCTTCCACTTAAAAAATCTGTATATGTGACACAAAAAGAAAAAAAAACACCAAAAAAAAAAGAAAACGAGGGGAAAAAAACCAAACTTGTCAACAAAAAAATCGAAAAGAGCAACAAAAATTCAAATTGACAGCACAAGGGAAAATCGGAAATACTGTTGTCAAAACAAAGGTTGGCAGATTCGGCGAGAAATCTCTTGAGGGTTATATCATATTTATACCTACGTATATTTCTCCTGTATCAACTCTTTTTCGTAGTAAAATTCTGTCAAGAATGACTTGTCATATATGTTGATGTGATGAAGGATAACAGAAAACAATGATTGTTTCTCGTCATTTAGATATAACTGAAAAAAAAACTCTAAGAACCATTGTAATTCCGATTATGTAAATCACCGATGATTTTTAATACATATTACGATACATTACTTAAGTTGAATGCTTTTCCCATTCGAGTTGATTACCAATAATTGTAAGTATTGCACTAAATGTAGAATGAAGCTTTCCGAAACAAAAAATGTAGTTGATCTAATAGAGCAGTGTTTCTCAAACTTATTTCTTCTACCGCCCCCTTTGAAAATCAATTATTTTTCATCGCCCCCCCCCCATTTTTTATACACTCCTAAAACTTAAAAACCACAATTTCTTTACTTTAATTTAGTTATAGTGTGCTATATTAGTCGGTTCTGGTGTTCAAACTTACATTCTAAACTAGAAATTTTTGCCAGTGAGAGCAATTAAAACGCAACTTTATAATATTAATAATATATTTTAATCAAATTAAAAGAAACAATATAGATAGGTAATCAATTTTAGTTTTTAAACTAATCTAATGGGATGGATGAATTTGATGACTTTTAACAAGTTTGTTGATATCAGATTCGATTTTACTGAAAAACAATCGTAAGTCGCCGCGTTTGGTAACTTGCAAATGATTGCTCTTTTTAGTAAGCAGCGTCGTCACAGCGCTAAATCCAAGTTCACACAAATATGACGATGGGAATGATATCAAAACTTGTTGAATGATCGACCACAATCCAGGGTACAACTGCGGAATTAACTTTTGTAACCAAAATTGTTGGTAGCCATTTTTAAATCTGATTTTTATTTCCTCATTCGTTGTCAGTTCTATAAGTTCTTCTTCCAGCTGGGGTGATATTGCTATGTTGACATTTGAAAAAGAATCTAACACCCAGTCAGGTATTTCCAATTTCAAAATATCCTGGAATCTTTCAATGAAATCACTGTGAATATTTTCCAAATGTTGGCAGTAGACGAGCAAGTCGTCGTTGTTGCAGGATACTGATAAATTGGGAAAATTATGGAACTCACGTCTGCCGATATTCTTCTTGTGTAAGAGCAGCTTGGCTACGAAAGCAGCTACGATATTTTTTGTTCTTATTAAGTTCAAGTCATCGCCTTGAAGTTGGAGATTCATATCATTAAACAATGTATAAAGGTCTGTCAGATATGCGATATCATTCTTTGATGTGATGAGGTTTTCGCACAATGCTGTGTGTCTTCGTTTTCCAAGAACTCTATGACAGAGTCAAACAGATTGTAAAAACGAGTCAGACAATTTCCTTTTGATAGCCAACGCACTTCTGTGTTGGCTATCAAAAGATCAATCTGTTGGGTGAAAGATCAATCTGTTGAAATCTTCATCATTAGTAACACACACACAAAGCTGATTAAATAATCTGTCATTTAAAGAGTTGTTTCGGATTTTATTGACTGCTCTGATGACATGTTGCAATGATTGAAACAGTCGTTCACTTAAATTTTAAGCAACTAAATGCAGTCGATGTATAACGCAATTTACAGCAATCACATCTGGAATTTTGTTTTTTAAGTACAACATGAATCCTTTTTGACACCCTGTCATAGCTGGAGCACCATCCGTAGCAGCTGATATAATATTTTTCAAGGAAACTCCTTTTTCATCACAAAACTTTTCCAGTGTTTTAAATATGGTTTCTCCTTTTGTGTCTGTCTCTAAATTTCTAACAAATAAAAGTTCCTAACATATTTTTTCATCTTTAATGAACCTCACGAAAGACAACAGCAATGCTTCATTAGTTGGTAAAGTGGACTCATCCAACTGAATTGAAAATTGACTAGTCTTCAGAGGATTGCACAATGACTCTTTAATGTTTTCAGCCATTTCATCAATTCGTCTTTGCACAGAATTATTGCTCAAAGGAATTTTTCGAATTATATCTGCCGCCGGTTTATGGAGCACAGTAGTTTTAACTTCTTTTATCGCCGACAAAACTAACGTTTCTATGATGGTGTGTGGTTTAACTGTTTGAGCAATAAACAGAGAGATATTGTATGAAGCTCGAAGTCTGCCATGGTCTTGCTTAGCAGCCGTCGAAAAACGTTTCGATACATTTAGCTGAGCATTATGCTTCTTTTCCAGATCTTGAAAATAGGCTACATTTTTGTCCTCCTTATCTGGATGCATTTTATTTAAATGATCTTGAAGGCTACATCGCTTCGTTTGAAAATGTTTTTGAACAAAGAAGGCACAAAGGAAAAGATGGGTTTGTCGAATTTTCTGTGAATCCATATTTAATATATTCTGCACTGCATTGCCGTTTCTTCTTTTTTGCTTGCGACATGGCTTTTTTTTTCAAAAATATGTAAATAAAGTGTTGAACTTAAATACTCGTTTAAAGATAGCGCGCAAAACCACTAATGAAAATATAAGAAAAATCATGAGCTTTTATATAGGATTTAAATACAGCAAGCACAGACAGGAATCAGACAAACACGCACAAACTCTTATCTCTTTTGACGCTCAATCGTACTGAGCAACTTAAGACACATCGATGAACCAGCCGATTGCTACCACGTACAGCCACCTTACCCAGCACATTAATGGAAATTTTAAACCTACCATATATATATACTGTAAATATTCATACTCTATTTAGCCCAGATGTGTCCCAGCTTGAATATCCTATGTGTGTGTTTGTGTTTTCTCTGTCTTCTCATTGTTCCAGACTGCTTGCTGCAAAAATCTCATTTGGAACTCGGTTCCACTTCTCAATTCACTGCATACAGAGTAGAAGCCACACTGGCTGGCACTCGAATAACGCGTAGATGTTGTTGTACCATGTACAGTCTGTTTTCGTATTACAAAACCACCACATGTCTACGATTCTATTCTGAAAAGGGGCGATACGATGAGATGGACTTTTTCCTCAGACCGGTTTTTCAGAAGCACGGAAGCACACATGTTAATATTTCTCTTTTGTCTCAACCCTATTTTGATGAACTCGAAGCAGACTTGACGCATGCGTAAAAGCGTTGAATGTTTCTCCAAACGAAAACGGACAATACGTCAACGGAGCACAACATCATAAGTGCACCGTCCCCCGGAATGTTTGTCACGTTTGACGATTCATGCATATACACAGCTATATGCTTTTCGTCATTTTACAATGTACGCGCATACGGCGTGCAGGCTATCCTACCAAATCTTTGTTAAGTATTTTAAGTTTTTATACCCTCATACAGGGTAGAAATATAAACTAAGTATTTGTTATTGTGTAGTAAGTAGGCTTTAATTCTAGTGAAATTTAAAATATTAAGTAAATTAAATTACAAATCTACCATCGCCCCCCTAACCCACGTCAACGCCCCCATTTTTTTCTGGGCCCCTTAACGCCCCCCTCTAGGTCTCAAACGCCCACAAGGGGCGTTATCGCCCACTTTGGGAAAGACTGTAATAGAGTATCGATTCACTGAATTCTGAACAATCGCTTCTTCAGAAATAGGCGATAAAATATGAGATATATTTAGCGAAATTAAGTTATTTCTATTATTTCATGCAGCCTAATTCTGTCGTCCAACAATACAAAGAAGAGCAAATCTCTTCTTAATTCTGTACCAATATTAAGGGTTAATTAATTATACTACTTTTACACTCTAATTTCCTCCACCTTTATTGAATTGGAGCTAATAATTTACAAGTGCTTTGGTAAAAAAGACTTACTTTTACAGACAGATATAATTCTTAAATAAAGATTCGAGTACGAGAGTCCGAATTACGAATACAGAATTATAGAAATTTCTCAAATCCTTGTTACAAATTATAAATCTAAGAATATATATTTATAGAATTCTTAGAATTCATTCAATCTTAACATATGTGGGCTCAATGATACATAATTAAATATTTTTGCAGTAAGGTTTTTTATGTAAAGTATTCGAAATATCAAATTAAAAATTTTAGAGGCTTCTCAGATCTGGTAATTATATTTATAGAATTGTATCTAATAATACATATTTGTATAATTAGACTCTAAAATGATATTCCAGTTAAAGTTTTAATTTTAACAATAGATATATTTATTAAATAAAAAAAATGCAAACTATCTATTATTTTACTAATTCGTTATGGATAAAATATATTGAAATATCAAATTGAAATAAAACCGTTCATGTAATAATAACCTAATAATTTCACGAAATAAAATTGGCGTAAAATGACTTGGAGATGGAGTCAAAGTACCTATTATACAGTCACTAAAGATAAAAAAAGTCAATGAAATTAAATCTGCCAACTCGTTAAATTACGTTTTGAGCGACGTTGCAATTGCTCGACGACGAGATAAACTCGCTCTTCAAGGCATAGCCGAAATCCTTATCCGGTGATTAATTATCTGCTCTAAAATCCACGCGAGTTCTTAAAGTTTGGGTTTTATTTCGGAATCGGAAACAAAAGACCGTTTGTGAAGCCCCGTACGCGAGTCGTTATGAAGTGAAGTGATTGTCATCTTCCTGAAGATGTCATCTCGGAGATTGTGTTGCCTTGTCAGGAGGTAAATGAGGCGGTTGAAGTTAGTGTCTTTTTGGAATCAGCTGAAATGATACTCCTTGGATCCAGTTACATTTTATCACCTATTTCGGAATAAGACTGAGAAACTCAACTTTTTTAAAGACTTGGATGTTGTTCACGGTATTTTTAACCTATTTCGATCTTATGTAAGATTCGATGTTATAAAAGGATAATGAAGATATATTGATAATTATGCTTTAAATAGTCAAACAAACTTCAAACCTAATTGTGAACTATATTTTATTTATAGTATTATAATATTGTATCGTAATATTAAAAAAAGTATAATATTTTTAACATCAAGTATTATAAAATTGCATTTATTATAAGTACTGTAATATTGTATACATTATAATACCTTATAAAAATGCTGTTGTTGTCTTTTGCGCTACTCCACTTTTCCAACTGAACCATATTTAGGCACGGAGTTCGACTTCCTAAGTACACACGTCACAGGTACCCGTTTATAGGGTAGGCAACCATTCACAACCCATTCATACAAAGAAAGGACAAAGATAAGATAGACAGAGAGAGAAAGTACGTCCATGCCCGAACCGAGATTCGAACCCAGGGCCTCCCTATTCGCAGTCAAGCACTCTGACTACTAGACAGGGTGGGCGGCACCTGAATGGTAAAACAATTCTCTCCCATTTTGGAAAAGTAGTGATTTAGGTTTTTTCCAAAGTGAAGACCATTGTTCTAAGCGGATTTATACTTGTTAATCAATTTTAAGGTATAATACTCTTCCATTGGGGTGGCATGGGCGTTTCGGATTGAAAATTTCCAGGGCAGGTGTAAATTTGTCTCTTCATCTAAGTTAAATTAGAGGAGTAAATCACTGTGTTAATAGTCTTCCTCAGAAAAATATGCTGATATACGCCTACTGCAAAACTTAAAAGATAACGGGGGTTTTGTTGGCAAAGGCATCATTTATATGATCGTGAGATGATAGGTTCGATACTTGACCCAGCCGAATATCCGTGATGTTCACTACTGGTAAGATTAAATAGGACATGGTCGCAGTGTCCTTTATTGGGGATATGAATAAAAATGAAAATAAAAAAAAACAGTTTTAAGAAATTTAACGAACTTTTGAGCCCATTTTTTACTAATCTGTTTTTTATCATTTCAGCAAAATTAATTAAAAGAAAATTTGTAATGTGGAATTAAACGAGGCAATAGTCTTTAGATTCAAAAGAGATTGTTTACAAATATTGCAATTATTAATTTAGAATTCTAGAGGGCGCTCCGTGGCTGAGTGGTCTAAAGCATCACCGCTAATCGCTTGAGAGCGTAGGAGTGTGGGTTCGATTCCCACCGTGGCCCTGGGCGTTTTCTTCGTTATTCTTCTGTGGTTGTACATCTGTCATTGTGCTGTTTGTCCTATTATCGACGAAGACTTACAAGCGGATCTCAAGAATCAAGCATACAAGTCTGAATATATGTAATGTAATAAAATAAATAAATAAATAGAAAAAGGTATTGTAATTGTTAAGCTAACAACGAAAATTCTGAATCTTACTGAATGTGAGCAATAAGCCTACGAGCATAAAGCTCCAAAACAGTTCTTTGTCGTAACCTAAAATAACCTTTAGAATTCTATCATCCTTGTCGAAATTTAAATCGTTCTTGTCGATTTAAACTAACCACAAAATGAATATTTTGACGTGTCTTTTTCATTTTGCTTTTTCTGCTGTTCAATTGTCCATGTGTTAATGGCTTGAATCAATGGAAAACGTCTTCTTAAACCGATGTTTTTCTCCTGATGTAAGAAATCATTTTATTGCCAAAAAATGAATTTCGAAACTATTCTTAGATATTAGATGATGAACTTCACCTTGTTTGCTGCCGTTCAAAGAATGTGCTTTGAAGACAGGCTGCAAATTCGTCTATATGTCGGATTTACAACGCCGTCTCAATATGATGTGACATGAATGAAACTTTATATGACGTCATGGATATTTTAAACCAATGAGAATTGTAATAATGTGGCGTACTCAGGATCTCAACTGTAACGACAATAACGAAAGAAACACGGGCGCTCCGTGGCTGAGTGGTCAAAGCATCACTCCGCTAATCGTTTGAGAGCGTAGGAGTGTGGGTTCGATTCCCGCCGTGGCCCTGGGTGTTTTCTTCGTTATTCTTCTGTGGTTGTACATCTGTCATTCTGCTAATTGTCCTATTATCGACGAAGACTTACAAGCGGATCTCAAGAATCAAGCATACAAGTCTGAATATATGTAATGTAATAAATAAAAATAAAATAAGAAACAACCACATTATGGTGAAAAATATGAAAAATGAACTTCTAAAACGCACAGTTCAGATAGTGCGATAACTAAATTGCAATATATGCTGAAAAATTTTGCTGAAATGGACGATGGGGATAATATTTAATTGCCTTCATAAAGATTAATATTCTAATACTTAAGACATTAAATTTATTTTCAGAGAAATTTTTTTTTCAAATGGTGGGCACAAGAGGTTTTTCAGAGAAATATATTTTGCACGAAAATGCTTTGCGGTTAGTGAGGGATTTGTATTCAATCAAATTACTCAGCGAATTATATCACAGAAGAATTTGTTAGAATTATCTCGAAAGAATTAAGTATTCGCGGTAAGCGTTTTTTTTTTTTTTTTTTTTTTTTTTTTTAAAGAGGAATTTGCTGAAAATTCGGGAATGAACCCACTTTCTTTTCCAGATTATCGTCTAATCCTAAACATTCCTCCTTAAGAACAAAATCGCGTAAAAGAAGAGGAGAAAATTCCAAATTCTACGGAAACCAATTCACCTTTGACTCTTTGAAAAAAAATCCACATACCGATCATCTGGCACTTAAATAACAAACTAATAAATACACAAGGAATTACTTCCCTTTAAGAGAAATTACACAGAAACGGATCATTTTCCACAAAAGGGAAAAATCTCCACCCTTTTCCAAATCTTTTCCCTACCTCTATAAATTAAAGAGTTTTTTTTCCCCATGTCCAAAGACAAATGCTGGGATTACGTTCCAAGTGTCGAGTTTCAAAGGTTTTCCGGGACTTTTTTCTTTCCCCCTTCTCCTCGCAGAACAGGGGTCGTACAGAATTAGTCGCAAAGGACGGGGGGAGGGGAAAAATAACCCCCAAAGGGAAAAAAATTGGGGTAACATTAGGTGACTTCCTGCGATGGTGAAATCCCTGGATGCCGGGGTATCAGACAATGAGATGGTTTATTAGTTTGGAGATAGATATCGGGCAGTATCAAGTGATTCTTCTCATGAATCCGGAGATTCCCAGATGGAATCATTAACTGGAAAGGAATCAGATGCTCCCTGGTGAATGAACTGCTAAAAAGATTCACTTCCTCGTACTCATCATCATCTGGAAATTCATCTTCAAATTGTATGGTTATTACTTGTGGAAGAGGGAAATTATTATTTAAACTTAGAACTGTTTTAATGTATAGTTTAACATTACATTTAAGGACATTTCTTATATGCCTATCTTTACAAACATGTCTCAATTTAACGTATGAACGAATGCATATCATTTTATCAAGAAGCTTAGAAAGTTATGTAATTACTACAAGTAAAAACATGAAACTGTGTAAGACATATTTATCGAAAGCTTTTTATCATTCTCAATCATCGTATTCCACATTTTTCACACAAATGCCAAACGATGGTGGAGTGGTTAGTATCCCTAACTTTGAAACAGTAGGTCCCGGGTTCGAATCCTGCTTCGGGCATGGATGTTCCTTTCTCTGTGTGTGTTTCTATATCCTTTCACTTTCAGGGCAAAGAGGGTACACTCACTGATAAAATGCCGTTATGTAAAATGCCTGCACCTTGTATAAAAGGCACCTTCATCCCCTGTAGCGCTAAATGTATTAAGTCCTAAAATCGGATGGGCATTAGAAAAAAAAATCTTTCACACAAACTGATTTACATTATTTCGTTCATTCTATTTACTGTTGCTTATTTCATATTACATAAGGATACAGATAATCTCATATTATTGCCCTACTTCTTACATGGGTAAAACCAATTGACTAAAAAACCTTAAGATGACCGAATCCACAATATCCTTAGAAATAGATATACTTTATTGAGAATTTCAATATTTCAAAACATTTGGAAAAATATAGACTTCAATAGATATTTATCTTCTTTAACGGATGAAACTATAAAAATCGATCGGTTTTTGTGATTTTCCTATAAAAATTTTTAAAATGGTTCAAAATGACGTGTCCCGTTGACCTAGTGACAATTACAATTTTGTAAAGTATTCAAATGCATAGTTATTTGAATATATTATTATTGTTGTTCACTGTTAAACTTTCTGATAGTGTAAAGAGTGGATTCTTAACTGTAGTGATTGCGTCATCGATTCTACAATCCATATCCTTGTAATCTAAACAGTGGAAACAAATAGAGCCTAAATTTTGCCATCCCCATTTATAGGTAGTATTTCACTTAACAGACATTTCATCTCCGAATGTACTTTAATTAATTTAGCCATCAGCACACATGAGCACGAATATTGGTTCTGAATAATTTTGTTTTATAAAAGCATGGAGATAATTTGATCACCCAACTGTATTTTTGATATGTCTCATAAAATGGATTACTTTCGTAAAAATAATTTGTAATATAAATCAATTTCTATATAATTTTTTAATTTTTAAGGACTATGAAATGTTTACATTTATGAATATTTGAGTGGATTATAAGATGATGTATGAATGTGGTCCACCCTATTAAATTCATCATTTCAGAAACGAAATATAATATCTTTATTAATTGATTGACATGTGATTTCAAAACATTTGATAAAATGGGGCAAAAATAATTTGTAAAAAAATAAGATTTTAATTAATTAAAATTTCTTTTAAATTAGCTATACTTTTTTTTATTATAAATCATTTACAAAATTACTTTTTTTTAATGAACCCGAAATATTTTTTTTTAAATACAGATTTGCTCACAAGGTAACAAGTTCGATACTGGACCATATGAATTCTGTTACGTTGAGAAGAGCCATATATTAGTCTTACGTACGGTCTATAACCGTTCTGTTAATATGGCGTAATATGGAAAAACATATTATATAGGTATCGATCTCGTCATTTGAGCATGACTCTAAATTACGGAATGTTTGGTATGTTAAATGGTTTCATATGGTAGAAATAACTTATCGCCATAGCTTACTTACCCTTGATTTCTTAACATCTCATAAACTTAATTTTTAACTGTGTGCTATCATGTTATTTTCATTTTTTGTAACGATGTATTGTTATTTAAAAGTTAGTTGATTCTAATGAAATTCTTCAACGTTTAAGTTATAAACTCATATCTCGAAAATTCTCTTTTTCACAACCTAAAATACGAACATCTTTTTCAATCATTAATAGCACTCATCGTTTAGTGAAACTAGTTTGGCATAATAATATACTTATATTCATTAAATTTGTGTTAAAAAATTTGCTATATACAAAGGATATTACAAAATCTTTTTTTATTGACAAAAATTTACTTGCACAGATTTACGTCAGCAAAATTATGACGTAAATTTATTCTATACAAATAATATAGCGTCATTTATTAGGAAATGTCGAGATCGATTAATATGTGGGAATATTTAAAAAATCATTTTATTTGAATTAAAAGGCGATGTTTAGTGCATTTCCTTTGAAACATATAAAGTAAACAAATTATTCGTAAATTTGTATGTGCTCTTTAATCGAAAAAAGAATCGATGTTTTTTGTCATATTCAATAAAAAATGTTAGTCAGATTGCACAAAGATGAAAATAAAACATATTCTAAAAATATTCTCGTCAGTATAAATTTATCTCAATATTTTTTTAAATTTTAATTCTTTTCTAAAATATCAACAGAGATATTTTAATGCAATTATTACAAAATTTAATAAGATAATTTAAAATTTATTATAAAAATTATTTATTTTTGTTTGCAAATAAAAAATGACTGTATTTTTTAATGCGAATTATATTCAACATTGTGGTGTCAAACCTATTTGCCCTACAAGCCTTTTTATTTATCTTTCATCAGCGCCCGCTTTTTACCTTCTTAAAAGAGTTTTCATAGTTAGTAAAACGAAAAAATATCCACCCTACTCTGAATCCCAGTGGTAGGGCCGTAATCTTTGACGCATAAGGTCCTGGGTTCGATCCTAGTCAATGTTGAATAATGAAAAATGGATGCAGTGTTTTGCTCGCACGTCTGTTGGGAGTGGGTGCTTGGGAGTTTTCCAGGTTTTCTCCCTAGCAACACATGATTACGTCTCCCTCTTTAAAATATCCTCGCAAACTCCATTCCCATTTTTTAACACTGATTAGGATTGAATTTGGATATGTCTATTCCAAACAGCATGATTGTATTATTAGACCATGATGAATTCTAGTGAAAAATGTTATAACAAAACCGAAACTTGTATTTTTGAGCTTACAGTATATTAGAGCTCCATTCAAATGGGAGTATGTAATGCATCCTTAATGACCCTCAGGGCAATGATATTTATACCTGAGATTTTTTCTTGATCACCCTTCTTACTTTACTAAAAAGAAGAAATCTTGATTTATTAAAATGTCGAGCTTATTTAGTTCAATTATTGTTGAATCCTTTATCTCTTCTGGTTATTAGAATGATCTTAGATTACTTTAATTTGAAAAAAATTACGATTACATCATCACTTAAATAGTAACAGAGGAAAACATATAGATTTTATTCACACATAAAAATACTTCCAACCATCAACTTCGATAAATAAATCCCATTATCTTATTAAATTCCATCTGCTGCTCAGAAGTAAATCCTATCCAATCACTTTAAGAGGAAATCGAATAACTCTGGCTTCCAGTTCACTAGTTCAGTTCCGATCTTTGACATATCTGACCATATTGCTATTAAACTCTTGAAAATGTATTGAAACTAAAGTATTTATGTTACCTAAAGTTGCATGCACAAGGGCTAATTAGAACAAGACCTATGGTTTAAAGTGGATGCCGAATCACAACAAACATTCAAACCCAAGGTGGAATTCGAACCCACGAATTGTTGAACCGAAAGTAAGAGTGCTAACCATTCGGTTACCAACTCGGCAATCTGTGTCTAGATCATAACTTGAACATTCAATAAAACTCGAACATAATTTTAATAACACACATTTTTCATTAAATAAATTCATTTCATTAACAAAGCAGATAACTTTTATAAGTATGTTTGAATCTGTAATTAAGTATGAATGTTTTTAAAAAAAGAAAAATAAATGAACCAACGCTGGGTAAAGAATAATGATATTTCAGATTTTTATTATTGTATTATCAAAATTCTGATTTATCACAAATATATTTAGTTTAAAATTGTAACAAAATTAAATTTTTTTTTAAATTTTCAATAGTAAATATGAAATTTACATTTCTGTTGAAGATTAAAAAGATTAACAAAATTCGAGAACTTGAAAATGGATAACTCTTTTATCCTTTATCCTTTTTTAAATAGATCTTTTCGGAAGTTCTCGATTTTTTCATGTATTTATGTTTTGCGTTAGCCCTTAATTTGAATTTTAAGATTCAATTTTACTAAATCAATTTCAGTCTCTAATCTCATTCGCAAATCTTAAAAACGTCTTATAATCTCTGGTTACTTATTTAATTTTAAAAACTTCTCTATAAAATTTCTTAAATTATTAAAATACTTAAATAATTTTCTGATGTTTTTTTTTTTAATATTCTTATCAAAAACCCAATTCTAATCATAATAAACATTCTCTCAAAAAGCATACTTGACAAAGCATATCTAATGGCATTTATACACTTAGTATTTAATTCCCATTTCATTTAAGACTCTTTTTTTCTCCACACTTTTCTCACTCTTTCCAGAACGAATGTCTCCACAAAGAGCCATTGTTCTATAAAAAAACAAACATTCTGTTCACTTAATATTTTTACCCATAATTCCCACTAACCGAGTAAATGCGTGTGGAAAACCGTAAAACTGCATGGAAAAGCGAAAACCGCCTGTGAAGAATGCTCTCTCCGACCTGTTTTACGCCAGTAGGTGGCGCGGTAAGTCAGTGTGAGAAGAACCACCGACTAGAAAGGTCTTGTTATGACCAGTCTGCTACAAAAATATTAAATTGCTACAAAATAATTAATGCTACGTATTGTATTGAAATTATGTCAAATATGAGAAAAGTATTGTGTTACGAATAATAATATTATGTTACATATGAGAAAAGTATTGTGTTATATAATTAATTATGCTACAAATTAAGTATATTGTGTTTTGGAAATGTGTATATAGTTGTAGATAAATTAAATGTTGTGATGCGTGAAATTTGCCTACCTCTTGATTGATGAATCCGAGTCATTTTTTCTTGTGCCACAAAATAATTGAGTGATTTTATTTATGGTGCATCGGCCGGGAATGAGATACGCTTGGAATAATAAAGAAGAATATCACAGGTAGGCAAAATTTTAATTATATGAAATTTAAGTGAAAAGAAAATTTTGTTACGATTTAAAAATGTCTACTAAAGACCTTGATAGATTAAAGCACAAACGTGCTATAGAAAGAACTATAACTACTAAACTTATATCCAAAATTGAAGTTTCTTTAGTTGATGAAGGAATTGATAAAAATGAACTTGAAGAACATTTAGAGGTTCTTATAGAAAAGAAAAAAGGTCTTAAAACCTTAGACTCCGAAATAGAAAATCTTATAGAAATAGAATTATTAGAACAGGAAATTAACGTAAGCGACGAATATCAGGAGAAGTGTATTAGAATTGCTAATAAAATTAGACGCTGTATTCAAAACAAAACTAGCGTCGACAAAAATTCGGTTGAAACAAAAAGTTCCGAGAATACTGCGAGCGAATGCACAAATGTTTCTAATGCAATAAAATTACCAAAATTAAATATTAAACAATTTTCTGGCGACCCTAAGTACTTTAATGAATTTTGGAATTGTTATGAAAATACAATTGAACAAAATTCTTCTCTTTCTAAAATTCAGAAATTTGCGTATTTGAAAACCTTTCTTACCGGACAAGCATTAAATGTCGTTTCCGGTTTTGAATTAAGTAGTGAGAATTATGACAATTGTGTAACATTGTTGAAGGATCGGTTCGGACGCAAAGACGTCATTATTAATACCTTTATGAATAAATTACTGAATTTAGAAAAGGTAAAAAATGTATCGAATGTTAGAGAATTACGAAAACTTTACGATGAGTTGGAAATTTGCATTAGAAATTTAGAGTCCTTACAGGTGGCTTCGGGATCCTATGGACACCTTTTAATTCCAATTTTAATGAAATTATTACCCGAAGAGTTAGTAATTGAATTTAATCGGAATCGGAAATCTCATGAAAATACAGATGTATCTGAGTTACTTTCGTTTTTGAAAAACGAAATTCAGTGTAGAGAAAACACTTCGCTAGTTTTAAGCGAAAAGAAATTTAGCTCCAATCAATTTAAAAATGTAAATAAAAGTCCTATGAGAAATTTGCCTTCAGCAACTGCTTTTAATACTCAAATGAAATCCTTTAATTGTATATTCTGTTTGGGTGCCCATGATACGTTTAAGTGTAAAATGCCTGTACAAAACAAAATAGAAAAATTACGAGCTGAAAAAAGATGTTTTGTTTGTTTTAAGAAATTTCATCAAAGTAAATACTGTTATTCTAACAAATATCCTTGTAATAAATGCAAAAACAAAAATCATCATACTTCCATTTGTTTAAATAAAATAAATCCGAATGTTATCAGAGGTAACGAATTAATTAATGAAATTCCGAATCAAATCAATGAAATAAATGAAGATCACGATCCAACGGTTCGCGATTCAGAAATAATAAGTTCTGTCTCCAGTTGTGAGGAAAATTCCGAGACTTCGAAATATGTATATTTGCAGACATGTACAGTTAAAGTTTTTTCAAATACGAATTCTGCGTTCACGCGTATTTTTCTTGACAGTGCCAGTCAGAGGTCATTTATTACGCAATCACTGGTTAATACGCTAAAGCTATATCCGAAGAGATGGGAGAATTTATCTATTTATTCTTTTGGCATGAAACAGACAAATGAAAAAGCGTATCCCGTGGTAGAAATAAAAATAAAAAGAAAAAATGGAAGCACAGTGAAGATCGAGGCTGTAGCTGTGCCAGATATCACGGCAGCGAAACTCCAGATGCCTTCATTACAAGTTAGAAAATTAATGAGAGCAAAACACTTGGAGTTAGCTGATTCATCATACGCAGGAAATGAATTGCTGGATGTGGGAATTTTAATCGGTGCGGATCTGTTTTGGGACTTCGTGTTAAATGAAAGGGTGAGAATAAATAAAACCCTAATTGCTATAAATACCATATTTGGATGGACGGTCGTGGGATCGGAATTTAAAGCAAATGTAAGTTGTTCTCAAAATTGCATCGCTGTTATGAAAAATATAGTTACAGATGATTTAAAAATATTTTGGGATTTAGAAAATTTGGGGATTTTGGATAAAAATGAGGAATTGTCAATTAAGGATAAAGAAATAATTACGCAATTTGAAAACGGGTTATCATACAAAAATAAAAGATATGAAGTAAAATTAATTTGGAAACAACTTCCCGAAGAACTAAATGACAATTTCGAAGTTGCGTATAGGCGTTTCGAAAATTTAAAACTTAAATTAAGTAAGGACGAAAAAACACTTGCAGAATACAAAGGTATAATTACGGAACAACTAGAAAATGGAATCGTTGAAGAATGTAACGATAAGATATTAAATTCGGGATATTTTATGCCTCACCGACCCGTAATAAGGCCTGACAGCGAAACAACTAAAGTGCGTATTGTGTTCGACGCGTCATCAAAAATGGAAAATTCTAAATCACTTAATGATATGCTTTATCCGGGACCAAATCTAAACCCAAATATTTTAGATGTAATACTAAAATTTAGGAGAAACGAAATCGCATTTTCAGGAGACATCGAAAAGGCCTTTTTAAACATAAGTATTGCAGAAGAAGATCGAAAATATTTGAAATTTCTGTGGTTTGCTGATCATGCAAATGAACCATTTAAAATTATGAATATGAAGCGTTTACCATTTGGGGTAAACTCATCTCCTTTCATATTAGCCATCACGATAAAGTATCATTTAAAAAAGTATATTGACACGAATCCAGATTGTTGCGAAATGTTAAATTCTGTAATGTATGTCGACGATGTTTTCCATGGCACGGAAAATATCGAGCAGGCATTCGAAATTTCTCGTGATGCGGTAAAAATATTGAATGACGCGAGCATGAAATTAAGGAAATTAACTTCGAATTCTAAACAATTGATAGAACTATGGATGCAGGAAGGTCTTCTAAAACCGGGAGAGGACACTGCGTCACACTCCAAATTACTAGGGCTAATATGGGATTCTGAAAATGACATTATAAAATTAGATGTTCATACTTTGAAGGCCTCAGCTTCAATTCAGGAATACTCCACAAAAAGAACAGTTTTGGGAACTGTTTCAAAATTATTTGACCCTGCAGGCTACGTTTCCCCCTATGTTGTTAGAATGAAAATTTTGCTACAAAAAATATGGGTTAGGGGGTTGGATTGGGATGAGCGACTACCCGAAGATATTGAAGTTGAATTTAGAAATTGGCTAAAAGAAATAAGCTACCTAGAAAACTTGCAAATTCCCAGAAGGTACTTTGAATATAGGAACAAGAATATGGACATAAGTCTTCATGTATTTTGCGACGCGAGTATTAAAGCTTATGGAGCTGTTTCATATTTTAGATATTGCAACGCTACAGGAACTAATGAATTTAAGACAACCCTTGTAATTTCAAAAAGTAAGGTGGCACCACTCAAAACCTTGACCTTGCCTCGTTTAGAATTAATGGGTGCGATTATAGCTGTGAGAATTTATAAATATTTAGGGAAATTATTTAAAGATCTAATTCAAGATATATATTTTTGGACCGATTCTGAGATCGTGCTACATTGGATAAAAGGAACATCCAGGGAATGGAAACCCTTTGTTTGCAACAGAATTATGGAAATACAAGAAAAGTCTTGTCCGGCAGATTGGAGACATTGTAGTGGCAAAGAAAACCCAGCAGATTTATTGACCAAGGGGTTAAGTGTCGAAAACCTTAAAGAAAGTAATCTTTGGTGGAAGGGACCTCAGTGGCTTGAGGGTCCTTCTGAAAATTGGCCAGTCCAAAAAATATCAGAAAAATACGATGAACATCATGAGAGACGCAAAACGGTTTTAGTAAATCAATGTATTTTAAAATCCAGTGAAGCTATTATCGACATTAAAAAATTTAGTGATGTATCAAAATTTATAAGAATTCTTGCCTACGTTAAACGATTTGTAGCTAAAATTAGAAGATTACCGGCGGAAAATGGTCCACTTACCGCTACTGAATTACAGGAAACAGAAATCTTTTGGATAAAGAAGATTCAAAGAGAAAACTTTCCATCGGAAATTAAAAATCTAGAATGCGGAAAAGATGTATCAACGAGTTCTAATATTTTATGTTTAGCTCCGGTTTTAGATGAAAATGGCATTCTACGAATTAAGGGAAGGCTAAGCGAAGCTGATTTTATGATAGAAGAAAAACATCCGATATTACTTCCCAATAATTCCAGATTTACCGAATTACTTGTGCTACGTGAACATCGTAAAGCGTTACATGTAGGAGTTGCCGCAACGTTAACAATTTTGCGACAAAAATTTTGGATTCCTAAGGGACGACAACTCGTGCGGAAAATAATTAATAGATGTTTGATTTGCAAGAAAAGTGTGGCTAAACCGGCGAAACAAATGACAGCACAGTTGCCGAAGGATCGTATAGCTGAAGCTCCTCCATTTAGCGTAACGGGTGTGGACTTCACAGGACCAGTGTATATAAAATGGGAGAAAGAAACTAAAAAATCGTATATTGCGCTTTTCACATGTGCAGTCACAAGGGCTGTGCACCTCGAATTAGTTTCTGATTTGTCGACAAACAAATTTATGTTAGCAATACGAAGATTTTTCAGTAGGCGGGGAAACACACGCATATTTTATTCTGATAATGCTACTACTTTCAAACGTGCTAACAAGGACTTGCAATATTTTTTCAATATAATTAAAGATACAGAATTCAAGAATTTCATAGCTTCTGAGGGTATAGAATGGAAATTCATAGTCGCACTTGCGCCATGGTGGGGAGGCTTCTATGAGCGTTTAATGAGAAGTATCAAGCAACCTTTGAGAAAGATTCTAGGCAGAGTTCAACTTAATTTTGAGGAGTTTATGACGGTCCTTGCCGAAGTGGAAAATGTGTTGAACCATCGTCCACTCACCTATGTGTATAATGATGTCCACGAACCTGAACCTTTAACGCCTGCTCATTTTCTGCTCTCTGGACAAAAACTTCAATATCCGTGTAATTTTGCAGAACTTATGGGTGTTAATTCCACAAAACAATCCCTAGTTAAGCGCAAGCAATATCAAACGAGACTTATCAGCCAAATTTGGATAAAATGGAAAAACCAATACCTCCTTGATTTGAGAAATTCTCATTATTTGGGAACACCTGTCAGCAATAAAAATTTACAAGTGAACGATATAGTGCTCTTAGAAGGAAAACCAAAGTCAAAATTCTTATGGACTTTGGGTCGAATTACGGAAGTGATGAAGGGGCGTGATGGACTGGTGCGCTCGTGTGTGGTAAAGACTGAAAACGGAGAATTCCGTAGACCAGTCCAACTCTTGTATCCCCTCGAGTTTCCAGACTCATAAGACTCAAGAAAAAAAAAAAACTGTGAACTTTATATAACGTCTTTTTTTGTTTGTTTTCATTGTTTTGTGATTTTTGAATTATTGATTTTTCTATAATTGTTAATAATTGTAAATGTTATAATGTTGTTTTCTTAGTATCATTTCAGAAAGGTGTGATAATTTGTAAAATTATCAGGTGGGGAGTGTGAAGAATGCTCTCTCCGACCTGTTTTACGCCAGTAGGTGGCGCGGTAAGTCAGTGTGAGAAGAACCACCGACTAGAAAGGTCTTGTTATGACCAGTCTGCTACAAAAATATTAAATTGCTACAAAATAATTAATGCTACGTATTGTATTGAAATTATGTCAAATATGAGAAAAGTATTGTGTTACGAATAATAATATTATGTTACATATGAGAAAAGTATTGTGTTATATAATTAATTATGCTACAAATTAAGTATATTGTGTTTTGGAAATGTGTATATAGTTGTAGATAAATTAAATGTTGTGATGCGTGAAATTTGCCTACCTCTTGATTGATGAATCCGAGTCATTTTTTCTTGTGCCACAAAATAATTGAGTGATTTTATTTACCGCCCGAAGAATCTGATATTCGACATTCCAACGTAATAATCGTCTCTGGCTAGAAAATAAAGCTCAATGGGGAATTGCATTTATTTCTGGATATTAACTTTTACTCTGGATGGCCATGGATCAGGTTTTATTCTTTTTCCTTAAGACGGAAGTGGGATAGCGGATATTGGGGTAATAATTCAAGAAATGGCCCTATTTTAAAACTACACGCTGGTGTTTAAAAAGAGTACTTCAGGTTTCTAAAATTAGACTTGATTATCTCCTGTGTATTAATATTTAATTAATTAATTAATTTAATTAAATATATTAATTTAATTTAAGTAAAGGAATTATATCAATACTCTAAATTGTCCTAGTACATACATATTGGAATTTTTAAATGTCCGTCTAAAAATGTTGATACTATACTCGTAAATTTAGAATTAATATACATTACCATATTATTATCAATGTTAGTAATGTTAGTGTTAGTAAAGTGCAAATTACTAAATAGAGCGATTGTGCAAATTATCTGCATAATCTGCAAATTACTTAGATAATTTGCACCTTACTTCTTAGGGCAGTAGTTCTCAACTTTTGCGTGCCGCCATTACTTAAAATGTGCTGCCAAATTTCGGAAATATTATAGTAAAAATTATAATGCTTTTTTTAATGAGTAAAGTAATGAAAGTTCTTTTGTTTTGAAGTACATATCATTTTATTTTACATTCAAAATTATTATCATAAACTATTTTCGTCAGCGTTTGATTAGTAAACAACTACGAAACTTATCTTTTTCTTTCTGTGACTCCAAATTTTGTAATCGTTAAAGGTGTGCCGCGACAAAAAGAAATTGAGAATCCCTGTGTTAGACATCCGTTAAAGCGAAACTAATAATTCCAATGGAGCAATATGAACATTTCCTTGCATTTCAATTTATATCATCTTGTTTGAGCATTTTTCAATGTGTATAACGCGACCAGATAATCTGCTAAATAGCAATAAAAGAATCAACTAATTACTTGATTGAATCAATTATCAATCAAAAATTTTATAATTCAGGGAATCAAAATGCTTAAAATTTTATTGGAAATAATAAAAATTAATATAGTGTTATTTATTTATTTTCTTATTGTAAATAATGAGGTTAATCCCTTCAAACAACCAATAAATTAATTTCTGGAAACAAGTTTTTTTCAGCTTCTACGTTGCCAACTTTAAAACTTTAACGATGCTGCACATTAATAGTTTTCAATATATATATATATATATATATATATATATATATATATATATATATATATATATATATATATATATATATATATATATATATATATATATATATATATATATATATATATATATATATATATATACATGTATATATATATATATATATATACATATATATATATATATACACATATATATATATATATACATACATATACATACATACATATATATATATATATATATATATATATATATATATATATATATATATATATATATATATATATATATATATATATATATATATATATATATATATATATATATATATATATATATATATATATATATATATATATATATATATATATATATATATATATATATATATATATATATATAT
>JAJQOW010000580.1:0-97896 GCA_037975125.1 Latrodectus hesperus
TACCTTTTTACAATCAAGGAACTCCACGATTTTTTTCCGATGAATCTATATTAATAAACGACAAATAATTTCTATTCTCAATAAGCATTGCAGTCTTGCAGTTAGTTTAATACATTTAATTGAAATTAACTTTACTACAAATAAATAAATGCTAAACATAAACAGCACTCGATATTAAAAAGGGAAACAAAGGAAATATCTAATATTCATTCCATAATATCCTTACCTGAGCGAGGCTCAGTATTATCTGAGGTTTCTTCAGCAGCGGCGCGGCAGTCGCGTCACGGATGGGAGTTCGTGACACTCTCCCACCTTTGGATTCGAAGGTTTACCAGTTCGAATCCAAACAACAAGATCAATTCTGTGATTCCCCTGTAAAAAACTGAACATAAAAATATTAATAAACTGATTGCAATGTAATTAAAAAAACAAAAGTAATTTAAAATCTTTTAGTTGGTTTTAACAATCGTCCATAACGGGAATATTTAACTTCTTGGTTATCATGGATTAAATCCTTGGTTTGGTGAGGAACATCATCATTTGATCTACTGTAAGAGCTCACGGCTGGAAAATCAATTGTTGTCACTTCTGTTGGATAAAGTTTTTGTATTGGTCTCAAAACACTTGCAGATATAGTCTTAAGTTCCACTAAACGTACCTTTCCATCCTTTCCATGAAAAGTTTTTAAAACTTTTGCCAAAGGCCAGTTGATTCGCTTGTTGTTTGTATCTCCGATGAGAACAAGATCTCCTTCTTTTATGGATGATCCACTTTTTACTTTCGAATAATCTTTTAACAATCCAAGATATTCAATTCTAAATCGGCTTCGCAGATCTTCCCGCAATTTCAAACGGTAAGCGTATCTTTTATTCAACTTTCTTGAATCGATGATGTCAAATTCAGAAACACATACATCTTTAATATCTTGTAAGTACATAGATGGAGTGATTGCTGACTGGTCGTTGGGATCTTCTGAGAGGTACATCAATGGCGAGAGTTAATGAGACTTTCAACATCGCATAATACTCTAACTAACTCTTCTTCATGCAGGCAAGCTTTTCTTAGTACCCTTCTCAGAATTCCCTTCAATACTCCTATCAATCTCTCCCAGAAACTTCCCTACCAAGAGGCACAGAGTGGATTAAATTTCCAAGAAATTCTTTTCTTTAAAGCCAAATCTTCGACTTTACCCCAAACGATAGTTCTTAATAGATACTCTGTTCCTACAAGATTTGTGCTATTGTCCGAATATACAGTATAAGGACGCCCTCTCCGCGCAATGAAACGGTGAAACGCCATGATAAAGCAGTCAGAAGACAAGTAAGATACCAACTCCAGATGCACCGCTCGATATATGACGCAGGTGATGCGTAATACCCAACATTTTCTTCCTCCTTTGAGATACAATGATGCACACAAGTCCATACCCATTATTTAAAAGATAGCTGCATCTCAAATACGATCTTCTGGAAGAGGGATACTTTCGGCTTCCAATGGCTGAAGAGAAAATCTTCTGCACTTAGTACAGTTTCTTATCACACTTTGCACTGCCTTTCTAGTCTTGATTATCCAATAGGATTCTCTGAGATGAGACATCAATGTTTGGGTACCAGCATGATCAAGTTCGATGTGCTTTCTCATGATTAACTTTTTAACCATATTATATTCAATAATATATCTACTATTCGAATATTTATACATTTCTAGTGCTTTCATTAGAACATTATCAGTTAACATAACAGAATATAATGAGAATTTATTAAAGACAATCTTAAATTCTACATTATATACAGTGAAAACATAAAACACATAATATCCAAAAGAAAATTGTTTCTTTTAAACATAATTTGCACCGTCATGGCAAATATTTTTTATGCCAAAGCTGAGTATTCTTTTGCATCAAAATTTCACAACATCAAACTAGTGTTTAATTTTCAAATTAGACATATTTGAAAGCATTTTGTTTGTTTTTATTTAAAATTTTTACACAAGAATTCATTTATACAGTTATTTTTAAATCCATATCTACTGTCATTTGATCAATTAAAAGTTTAAATTCTTACAAATCTAAAAAAATCATGAAATATATTACATCTACTAACTTTATTTTTAAACAACATTCCTGTGTGATCTTATAAAGACCCACATTTTTACGTTTGAAAGAATATTTTCAAATATGCATTATTTTATAAATATTAAATTAGATAATTCAAGGTAAAGTGGATTATTTTTGTCCTTAAAAGTGTTAAGGGGGAACTGAAATATTTTGTGCATTGAAATTTCAATAAAAATAATTTAAAAGTTTAAATATGCTATGGATTTGATATATAAAACATAGAATTCAGTATTTCATTCGGACCCCAATTCATGACTTTATTAACTGTGCAATGCAGTCAGTAACTATGTTTGATAAAATATTATCAATGGAACTGTATTTTTACATCCTAAAAAGTATTTTGGGACATTTACCTTTAATTGGAAATAATATTTCAGATATTGCTACATACAATTTCAAAAATTTGAAAAATCAAAAGCAACTAATTAGCTTTTCCCATTGCTAAGAAATGGCACCACGGTCGCAAAAACAGACTGAAAAATCTGAGTTATTAGCTGATAGCCTTAAAACTCAATTCAAAATGAATAATATTGGTGAAGAGGTCCATGAGAATTATGTTTGTAATGTTGTTTATAACTTCTTAAATAAGGACAGCGAGCAAAATCACCCTGATTTTGCACCAGTAAAGGCATCCAATGTCAAAGATGTTATTCAAAACTTAAATCCTAGAAAAAGCCCGGCTTATGATAACATTATTTACAAAATGCTCAGGCAAATCCCCAGCTCTGCTATTTGCTATTTAACAAACATCATAAATGATGTTCTAAGGTTGGGACACTTCCCCAAGGTTTGGAAAGATTCACTGGTGGTGCCGATTAGAAAACATGGCAAAAACCCCAACGTTCCCAGTAATTACAGGCCAATCTCTATGTTATTCTCCATATGTGTAAATGTAGAAAAATTCATCCTGGACATACTCCAATATTTTGCAGAAATTAACATAATTATTTTCCCTCAACTGTTCGGATTTATACCAAAACTATCTACAGCACATCAGCTGTTAAGTGTAACGGAAAAAATCTCAACGGCCTTAGCCACAAAAACTCAACGGGAGCATTTTTCCTAGACATTGAAAAAGCATTCGATCGGGTTTGGCATTCGGGTCTCCTATTTAAGTTAATATCTTATAAATTTCCGACGTACTTAATCACACTAATTAACAGCTTTAACTGGAAAACAGGACATTTCAAGTTGGTGTCCGGGGAAATCTTTCTGCAATCAAACAAAGAGAAGCGGGAGTCCCTCATTCGCCCTTTTCTCTTCAATATAAACATTAACGACATTCCTCAAAACTATCACACTATGTTGGTAATATTCGCCAACGACAAAGCAATATTATCTACACGGCACAAATTATGAAGTAATCCACCGAAACCTTACTAATCACATTCATGATATCGAAACGTTGCTAAAGAAATGGAAGATAAAAGTAAATATCGATAAATGCACAGCTATCTTATTTATGAGGAAAACAAAACAATGCAAAACGTTGAAACTGCTCGATCAAGAAATTCAGTGGGCAACTACTAGAAAATATTTGGGTTTAATACTAGACAAAAGACTTTCTTGGAAATACCACATCAACAACACTGTTGTTAAAGCAAACAGTATATTTAGCACCCTCTACACCTTGCTCGCACTCCAAATTGTACTTAGGAAATAAAATTCTAATTTATAAAATGTACATTAGGCCAGCGATCACCTATGCCTCTTCAAATATAGGGAGGGTCCTGCAACTACTTCTATTAACAGACTCTAGGCTCAGCTAAGTAAGATTCTTAGAATCATTTGTAATGTACAATTTTACTTTAGAAACACCCAAATTAGAAAAACTTAGGTTTATTAACATTAAATAATTTCATTAAACATCTTGCTCATAAGTTCTACAAGAACTTATACCACAGATTAACAATCAAGCCATTAGAAACTTTCCTAACAACAACATTTATGACATCAAAAATCTGCATAGACCTAAGGCAGTATTGAGACTCAGTCCCACAACAGTCAATACTTAACTATTGGAAATGCTATTCCTGTAAATACATCATTTTTGTCAACACGACATTAAAAACCTATAATCAACTCACTCCCACTTAATTAAGGACAGAGTAAGGCGGCAGATAGCGCCACTATTTTTGTTATTTGCCAATTTATATTTGTTTAATTTTATAAGGTTGGTGTACTTATTTCTTAAATACAAATAATTCAATTTTGACTTGTGTGTCAATTTACATCTTTAATTAAGTAACTATCATCATGCTTTCGCAAGTTACCCCATCATTATACTATCGAGTACTCCCATTATTATGCTCATTTATCTTGTATATAGCTATAAATATTTTTTGATATATGTGATCGGAATTTATGTAATCAGAAATTTGAAACTAGTGTTGTTTTAAAAATACTGTACATTTTTATATACCGAAGAAATGTGAAATTATAACGTGCACCTTCTATCTTGCCTTGCAAGCATTTGTATTTTTGTTTTATTTGAATAAAAATGCTCGGAAATCTAGGTGGGCGGGGCTACGCTTGAGTAAGTCTGGTGCTGCTAAATAACTACCAGTAAATTTATATATCTCTCTGCACTAAACTAACAAACTTATTATTGACCCACAGTTTATACGCCTTATGAGCTATAGTGTAAAAGAATTGCTTTCATTGAAGTAGTTCTTGAGGTTATATAGATGTCGAAAGCATTCATATTTGGGAAACCATATATTGATGTTACGTTCCCAGGAAATAACATGTTTTAAAAACCTTAATCAAATGTCAGTTTTTTGAAAAGTTTTACTTGAAATCCGTTCCCTTTGGCCTTGAAATTTCTTGGAGCGAATAGAAGCTATCGTGGGGTAACAAAACTGATTTTTTGAGGAAATGAGATGTGTGGTGAATTTTAGTAACTGAGCATCGAAAATTACTTTCAGACGAGCGTGGTTCCGAAAATAAAATCAAGAAAATATTCTCAAGAATACTTAAATTTTGGATTCACTAGTACTGAAGTAAATGAAGAAGAAAGCCCCTTTTATATCCTTTGCTCAAAAATGTCGGTGGCAGACAGCATGAAACCTATTAAACTTAAACGACATTTGGAAACGCTTCATAGTTAGTACGTAAACAAAATCACAGAATTCTTTGAATTAAAATTAAAATCATATGAAAAGCAAAATACATGGTTTAAAAAAACTTTGTGAATGGAAAAAGCTTTAGTTGCCTCTTACAAAGTTTCATATAAAATAGCCAGATGTAAAAAGCCTCACACCATTGGTGAAGAGCTTATTTTGCCAGCCGCAATTGAGATAACAGAAATTATGTTTGGAGATAATTTTGCAAAACAATCGCAGTCTCTCTATCCCTCTTTCAAATGATACTGTTGCCCATCGAATTGCTGACATAGCTGAAGATGTAGAGTGTCAGGTTTTGTCGAAGTTGCGTGACAAATTGTTTTCAATACAACTCGATGAGGCAACAGATGGTAATAAAGAGGCTCATTTCATTGCCTATGTTAGATTTTGTGATGATTTTTCAGTAGTAGAAGAATTACTTTTCTGCAAACCAATAGAACTCAAAGCAACAGCACTCGCATTATTTGCTATCTAAAATGATTTTATGAACGAGGCAAACATGGATTGGAAAAATTGCGTCGGAATCTGCACCGATGGTGCTCGTTTCATGTCCAGAAGATTCCAAAGAATTCAAGCACTTGTGAAACAAAATTCGCCACAGTGCGTCGAGACACATTGCATGATCCACAGAGTAGCTTTGGCTTCCAAAGAGATGAGTCCTGGTTTGAATATTGTGTTAACTACGGTTGTAATCGTAGTAAATTATATAAAAATGAGACCTCTGAAATCTAAGAATCTTTTCCGCACTTTGTAAAGACATGGGTGCAGTATATTCAGCGTTACTATTTTATTGCGAGGCAAGATGGTTAACACGAGGGAAATTTTTGCAACGTGTTTACGAATTAAGAAAAGAAATCGCCGTTTTCTTAGAAGAGAAAAACACCAGAAGCTGAGAATTTTCGCGATAATTTATTTGAGATGAAATTGAGCTACATGTGGTCGACATATTCGAGAAATTAAATAACTTCAATCATCAACTGCAAGGAGCAAATACACATATATTGGATACGAGTGATAAAGTTAATGCATTTGTAAAAAATTGGAATTGTGGAGAAGAAATTTAAAGTAAGAAAACTTAACAATGTTTGCAAATTTGAATGATTGTATTAAAACTTACAAGGCTGAAGAACAACATGTAAAAGGAAGAACAACATGTTTTTGTAACCATTGAAACACATTTAGCAATGCTAGCAAAGAATTTTAAGAAGTACTTTCTTGCTGACGACAAACTGATATCAAGTTACAAGTGGGTGGGGGATCCATTTTAAAATACTCCCATAAGACTCTCAATTAAAGAAGAAGAAACCTTCATACACTTCACGGCAAGCGGCGAAACCAAAAGACAATTGAGTACTAAATCAATCTTTGAATTTTGGGCAGGAGTGGATGATGAGTTTTCTGCACTAAAGATAAGATCATATTCGCATTCTACTACCATTTTTAACATCTTACCTTTGTGAAACTGAATTTTCTACGGTGCTTCTTTGAAGACAAAATATAGATATCAGCTAAATTAGACAAAGATCTGAGAGTGTCTATTTCCAATATTAAACCCTCCTTCGAAAAACTTTGTTCTGAAAGACAGTCCCAAGGAAGTCAATAAAAATTATTAAATTTGTTTTTAATTTAGGAAGTTGTTATAATTTAATAACTTAATTATTAAATATGTCGAAATGTAGTTTGTTTTGTATGTGTGTTCTTTCCTTTCAGTCACTTAATAAATTTTTTTAAATAACATTTTCTCTTGGATATGCTCGCGCCCCACAGGTTGAGAATCACTGATGTTACATGAGTCTTGGAAAGGCAATAATGGATTTTACATAAATATATAATGCAAGTTGCATTGGTTAAAAGCAATAATAGTAAAACTTGGGTTCATTTTTCTTGATAATATATATAAGGAATTCTTGGTTACAATACAAAAGTATAAATAGCTTTTTACATATTTACACAAAGATTGATTGCAAAGAACTTTGGATGATCAGGTACTCCCAAATAATTGTAATTTGCATGATATAAGACAATTATAATGAGGAATTAGGAGAATATTGACAGTTATTAAGTTAAATTTATTTCAAACATTAAGTAAGCCCTGAGTGATCAACTATTGGCGAATATTGAGTGTCGCCATCTATCGACAACATTAAGGACTTCTTAATCCAACAAAACAATTTATTTATCAGCAATAGTTACAGATGCAATTGAGTTTTTAGCACCTCTTAATGTGGTGGCTCTTTAAACTAAAATAATTTAAGTGTTAGTAGCTGGCGATAACTTGAGGATCACTCTGGGCTTTTTGTATTATTGGAATCATGAATATGATAATCAGGTATTTTATTAATTTCAGTATTTTTAACTGTGCATAATTTTCTATAAAATTTTTCAGCAAGGTGTTTGATAAAGGCCGACACACTTAGCATGCCTACGTTTTTTCTAATTATTTCATTCCTGCAAAGCCATTCTGCTTTTATAATTAATCTTATTATTATGTTTTGCCTAGTTTAAAGTATATTAAGAGTTATCGTGCAGGCAAAACCACCAATTTAAATGGCTAGGTAAAGATAGATTGTAGGTAAACCTTATCGATTAGTAAATTATTCTCGTTTGACAACTTGGAATTTCCGGCAAGAAGTGGGTAGAGTTTGTAAAGAGCAGCAATGGTTTTGCCTTTGATTTTATTGACATGTGGCTTCCACGTAAGGGTTTTATCTAATGTTACACCTAGATATTCAATCTGAGTGCTCCACGGTATATTTGTCCCATAAATATTTAGTTTTTTTTTTACATGGTTTGACTTTTTTGTGAAGAGGAGTTGGTAGTATTTATCTTAATTTCCAGGTCGGTAGCCAGTTCTCAATTTTACGAATTTGCCTCATTAGTTTGTTGTGGATAAGGGTATGTTCTTTGTGGGTCGCCAGGATTGCTGTGTCATCAGCAAATAGACACAACATATTGACTTCAGATTGGGAGAAATAATTTATAAAGATTTTGAAGAGGAAGGACCCCTGGAGTGAACCCTGGGGCACTCCCGCTTCAATTTGTTTGGTGGTTGATAATTTATTATTGATTTTATCCTCAAAGTATCTGCCACTAAAGTAATTTTGAATTAGTTTGATCAAAGGTTGTGGGAATTAGTACCTTGTCAATTTATAGAGAAGGCTATACTGCCACAGTCTATCACATGCCTTCTCGATATCTGAGAATAAAGCAATATATTAATTTAAAGCATAAAGCTCAGTTTTAAATTCAAACAAAATTCAATTCTACTTTAAAAATACTCTTATATTAAATTCGAAAAAGTGTCATTAGAAGAACCAGACTTATGCAATTTAGAATTAATTATAAAAAGATATAATTGATTTCATATACTGATACAATTATTTTAAAAAAACATAAAAAAATTTGAAGCGGGAAATAATTCGTAACATATCATAGATATAAGCTGATGTAATTATTTGCAATCTAGTATACTACATTATTCACATTTTCTTGCCTTTGCTGAAGTGAATAGATCAATTACTTTATCAAAGTTGATCATTTCAAAATTTTCTTTTTCTATACTTAAAATTATTAAATCACTTAGACGGTTTTGATTCATGGTGGGTCATAAATAAATCAAAATTAAATTTATTTTGCTGAATGAACGGTCATAGCTTGCAATTGATGCAGAAAAGGTAAAAAGTATTTGAATGGCAACCTCTTCTCTTTATCTTCACCGTTTGAGATAAGGCATGTTGAAAGTTCTAATAGAGTTTCTGGTTTAATTTCATTGCTACTGCTGAGTAACATCTTTCATTCCTACAATTCTCTATAGACTTCTGTTCCATGGAAATCTGTATGACAAAGTTCCGCAAACTTTTACATTGTTAAGCATGGTGACTTAGCGCTCCCAAGGTACAATTCCGAGGATCAATTCTCAGGCTAGGTCAACTCAATTTTTCATTGTTAAGGTTGTTATTCAGTGGATTAATTAACTGAGTACCACTTATGCTTGGGAACTAAACACCGAGGATTTTTTTTTTTTTTGGGCTGACCACCTAACCGGGGTATATGCTTCGCATCGCAGGGCCCTCGGTTAGGAAAACAGATGTGGGGACTGTAGGCGTTGATCCGGATATTACAGTTTTGAAGTCGGGATATTTATTTATGATTTAATTTTTAACTTTTAAGAAAATTGATTTTAGTGATTTAACATTTCCATAACAATGTCTTAAAAAATTTTATATGTATTTTTTCTAGCTTAATAACCAATTGAAACAATTAAACATTTTTACTCCCTATTAATTGTGCATTATCTTATATATGAAAGATTCTGCAAATTGTCTTAATAAATATATGTATTTTTTCTCTCTCTACTCTTCTATACTCTCTACGATCTTCTATACGATCACTAGGTGTTGAACGTATGCTATAACTTATCTTAACAAATTTTCAAAAATTCTATATAATAATATTTTACAGACTTTAGCTATATTTGTTGCAAAATAATAATTGGGTAAGACTTTACTCCCTAATTTAGGATCAACTCACCTGATTTTTCACAATTATATCTTTTTAAACATTTCGTTTAACACAGATTAAACAGAAAATTTTATTTCAGAAAAATTCCTGTGAAAAACAACTTTAACTTTATAGGAAATTTCGCTTTTAAAATTGCTTTTTAAATTATATCTGATTAAGACAATTATGTGTAATACAAAAATTATTTTTATTGTAAAAAATTTAAATCACAAAATGTAATATTGATAGATTATAATATGTAATTTTTATACTATAAAACCAATTTTTCGGATTCCAAAATTAGAAGACCTTTGTTAATAAGTCTTCATTTAATTTCAGTTTAGACAACTAAATTATGCGATAGCATTATCAATGCAAATATCTGATGAGCAAGCAGATGTTAGTAAATATTTATACCAGCAAAAATATGAAATAAATTTTCAAATTGCAAAAATATATAGTAGACAGAAAATATAATTTACGGCAATAATTTTTTAAATGTCAAAACTACAGATTTTCAAAAGTTTTCTTTTTTATTTCCGATGCAGCGATGTTTTGGAAGAAACGAAATACTAAATGAGTGAACAGTAAAAAGAAAGGAAAGTTTATGTGTTTTTCTAGAATTCGGAGGTAATTAGTTCTCGATCCCCTCTATTTCTATTCCAGGAAGACAAGTCCCTTCGCAGCATACTGTAGTGCTATTTTACGAAACATTTCCCTTTTTTCTTTGAAGGTCAGTCTGGTGCCGGACACAATATTTTGACAAATTGAATTGTTATTATGAAACACGTTTCAGCAGGAATTTTCTCACGAGTGTAACGCAACACTAGACTGAATGGCTACTACAGTAAAAGTCTGAGATAAAAAATATACAAGGGTTTTATTTTTATTTTGGGACAATGAATAATACAATTTCACTAAATCTTAATAACTACTGAAACTGATCTTTCTATATCGCTTCTTGATAATTGAAGTAAAATCTGACTTTTCTGTTATTAGTACATTCAAATTCTTACAAGTTTCCATTAATAAGATTTCAGCTGTATGAAATTTTCTTTATTTTTGTGCATAATTATTTATTACGTTATTATAATCAAAATAAGATTAAATTTTCACATTTTTATCATAAAAGGATATCAAAAATATTAGTGAAGTACTGCATGTTAAATAAAACGATTTAATCTGTTATGAGAAATTAAAAATAGGACGTCAATTATAATATTTCAAAACATTGAAATTTCGTCAAAAAACTTGAATTTTTGAATAATTGTAACACCTAGAAAGGTCCAGAGGAAATAATATTCATTGAACGTTATTTTATTTATTTTTTATATTGATAAAACAAACTTATTTATTTTGTTAATATTATTGTTATGACTTTTTTAGTATATAACTTTACTTAGATAACTTGTATGACAATTGAGTCATAAAGGGCACTGTGTATCTTGGCGTATTCACAAAATTAAATACATGTCTTTCATGAGCTTACTCTTCTATAATCTCCCAAATTTAATAGATCAAAAAATTTCCATATAACATTAACAAAATAATTTGGTAAATAACTTTATACTAAAATGAAAATCTCTCATATTCATTAAAATGGAACTGACCAATTTAATATTCCAGAAATTTTATATAAAAAAAAATTAAGATACTTTCGCTATTTACACATTTACAAAATTTGTAGTACAAAACAATAGTATCACAAACTTTCAGTAAAGTATGTGACTTAAAATGGAAAGGATTAAAAGAATGAAAACCGATAATCTAACTAATTTAGAAATGAAAATCGAAAGTATTGTTAAAAGAACACAATTTTTAAAAGGAACTAAACCATGCAAAATTATTATTAATAAAGAAATGTAAGAGTAAGAGAATCCATAGTGTCGAAATCCATAGTGGGTAAGTTTGCCTGGTGCAACCAGGAATACATCTGAGTTGTCGACTAGGGCTTTTATTTGTTTGCTGGTTGGGTTTTAATACTTACATACCTAGTCCATGTAACTAGGTCTCTTGACATAACAATTTTGTTATTAATAGCAAGTAGGTTTTCTAAATCAATAGTTATTAAGTGGATATTTGCAGGAGAAATATACCGTGAAATAGCGGCTAGTTAAGTATTATTATTTATGTTGATTTCGACTGTTGTGGTCTCAAATGTTGTTCTTATACAGTTTCTTGGGTTTTGACATCTAAACTAATGCTATAGATCATCTTCATATTATCAGAAGTAGATCTAATTTCAACTATATTTGATAATACATATAATTGTAACTGAAAATATATAAGTTTGTTTGTATCATTATATAATTTCTTACTGCAAAATTCTTATATTGATGGAAATGCGAAACACCTTTTAATGAATTTTGTTCATTTAGTAAGCGGAGTTCTACTAGCACTTATAACTCTTTTTCCATAACGTAATTAACTGAGGATAAAATTTTTTAGTTTACCGATTTGTTTCATGTATATATTAGGTTGGGGAAAAAAAAATCCATTATTTTTATATGAACTTCAGGACTTTATTTAACATGCTTCGGATTGTCCGATTTGGGTCAAATATGCACCGTTTTGTTGTATGATTTGTTGCCATTTTAAAGGTAACTTCATAATGCCTCTCTCATAGAAGTCCTGGTCTCTATTTGCAAAATACTCTAGTAGTCGATTTTCACAATCCTCCCTAGATGCCAATTTTTTATCATTAAAGAAATTTTGCTTTTCGCACAGGGTTATCGTATGTGATCCATTTCTCATCTCCAGTCACCATCCATTTAATAAATGGGTCTATCTCATTCCGTTTGGCCAAGGCTTCGCAGATGGAAATTCGATCCATCATGTATATTTTTCTGTTAATTGGTGTGGCACCCAAACATCAAGCTTCTTTATGAATCCAGCTTTGTGTAAATGGTTTAAAACAGTTTTATGGTTGATTTTTAGCTCCTGGGTGATGTTACGACTGCTAACATGCCGGTCAACTTCGATCATTTCTCCGATTTTATCAACATTTTCGACGACCGGCCTACCTGTGCGAGGTGCATCTTTAACATCAAAAATTCCTAAACGGAATCTACGAAACCAAAACTGCACATAATTGGCTGTTACAGTGTCGAAACCATAAACACCATTCACAATTTTAGCCGCCTGGCTTGCATTTTCGCCTTTGTCAAAGAAAAACTGTAAAATGTACCGAATTTTCTCTTTGTTCACTGCCATTTTTAACACCCTCTAACTCACAACTGAATGCACCAAACAAAAAACAGCAAAAGAATTTTTTTTACTGCGAAATGTCACCTTTCCAACGAGCATAAATCTGAAATTGTTTGATCGATACTTTTCGAGAAATCTATCAGTACAGCCATCTGCCGAAAAAATAATGGATTTCTTTTTCCCCAACCTAATATAATGTGTGTAAACATAATTTATACAAATTGCTTAATAAACCTTGAAAGAAGTACTTGAAAAATCAATAATAATAATGTCTATTCCTCTGAAAGAAACATCCAAGCAGGTGTCCCTCAACAGCTAGAAGGAGGAAACCTTCTAGCTCCTGTTCTATACCTACTCTACATTACTGACTTGCCTATCGACAGAAATTATCCAAACTCCATTACGTGGCTTTATGCTGATGACACTGTAATTATTAGAAAATCAAAATTTGCTAACTTTGCTCTTCATAGACTGCAAAATAAAATGGAAGCCATTCTCATTGCACCAGAACAACTCTCCATATGATAAAACTCCTTTAAAAGAGCCGTAATCCTTTCGGACTCTATTTCTGCGCTTCAAGCTCTTTATACTAATAAAGAGGTTAAGAACCAAAAAGTCCTAAATTGCAGGACTTTGCTTGAGAGATTCCCTTACAAAGTGTCCTTCCAGTGGATTCCCTCCCACCGTGACATTGAGGGAAATGAGAGAGCTGATCTCCTATGCCAAGAAAGTGACCTTAATTCTGCAGAAACCCCTTGTGAAACTGAGATTCCAATAATCTAAACTTGAAATTTCTAGAATCTCTAAGAATTTTCACCATGATACCGCCTTACACATTTCTAATGGCAAGCCTTGTACTGTACTCTTCTCTGCTCCACACACTATTCCTGACTTCCGTCGAGCGACTGCAGTTGCTACATTTAGAATGCTGACTGGTGACGACTGTCTCCGTGGCCATCTCTTCCGCTTTAACATTGCGGACTCCCCTGTGTATTTTCTTTCTATGTCTGGGCATGTTATGACTGCTTTACATTTGGACAACTGCTCGGAACTATCAGTTTTTTCTAGTCGTATTGCAAGATATTGGAGAGCCCTTTGTCTAATGGCCTAGTGGCTAAGTGACAGGCATTTCTAAATAAATAATAAATTTCATAGCTCAAATTGAGCAAATTATTAACATAATTATTCATTTTCAACTATTATTTAAATATTTATAAAGATATGAAATTTAATTAAAAAAAAGAAATAATATTCCATTATTTGTAGAAGAAGCTTTGAATTAAATTTCTCAAAAAAATAATAATAAATTAAATAAAAGCTGAAATTGCATTACGCGTGTAAATTCAGTTCCACAGCTGTGATTATATAAAAAGCGTTGGTATTTGAGAAGAAATGAACAAGTTAGAAGCATAAAAAACTTTTTCTTCTATTATAATGCAAATGTGAAATTATTCAGGAAATCTCTTTCCGAGTATTTGATGAAACAGCAATGTCAACTAAACTCTAAAATAAAAATCCTTTTTATTAAAAAAAGCGGAAAATCCAAAAGCCACAGCCTGAGAAAATTTATAAATAATTTCCATTTCATTATTTTTTGAGCAGTACAAATGAGAAACAAAAAACAAATTTTTATATTATTTTAAGAGAACTAAATCAAGTGTTAGATTAATCTTTATGTATTTTTTATCTTATCTTAAAAATCTTCGTTTCTTTCTTTTATTAATATTTGAGGACTCGTAAAAAATTAATAAAATTAATTTAGATTAACTACTTGATAAATATTAAAGTCCATGCTGAAGCATCATATTTACATAGATTCAACATAGATGGAAGGATGTGGATCAGGAAGACAGTTACAGTATAACAGACTTCATATATTTTGCGATAACAAATTCGATTTATATATTTTTGAAAAAGATTTCTTCGTTAGAAAAAAATTGTTTCGATAGGAAATTTCATTAAATATCACTTCATGATAGTCAGATAAGGTGGGAACTGATTATTTTATGCACTGGCCTTCACTACAACAATTTATTTATTTGATTCCTTATCGTGATCGCATTGTGTCAGAATCAAGAAACACAGCTCAAAATTTCACTTCGTTAATTCGTCTCGTTAATCTGTCAAATTATTTTCATTGTTCTCTACTGTTATTGCTATTACTATATATAATTTTCTTTTTTATTTATATGCTTAGACATTTTTCGAAGTTACCGGAAAAAGTTCTCTTTTAAGGAAAAAGATGCAATAGATATTGTCAGAGAAAGACCTTAGATTTTGTAATAGACAAGAAATGCCTCATCAATAATTACCATTGGAATTCATATGTACACAATGAAAATTAAATATTTGATTTTAAAAGATCCAATATTACAAAGGTATGAGTAAGATTCAAAGAATGCCTCCAAATCATATGTCCCACCCATTGTAATTGGCGACACTAAAATGATTCAAAGTAAAGTACAAGTTTATGCTCCTTTACCACGCGAGAAAGGGAACTATTAAGTAAATATATATACTTAAGTGTTGGATAACATAAGTGATAAGAAATAAAAAATTTTAAAAATAACATATGAAATTAAAAATAAATAAATCTTCAGCGATTAACATAATAAATGCACCATTAAAGAAACTTGAAATAATCAAGTTAAATTATAATATCGAAAGTTATTGTCGCTATAAACAGCCTCTAAAATTTTAATAATTACAGTTGAAAATACCTCCGAAGTATAAAAATATAAAAGAAGAACTCAATAATTTAATATTTCACCAATATACAAAAACAATTAGTCATCAAAACATTTTGACCTTTAAAATATCAACAAGAGAATTTCATATAAAAACTATGAAACATTTTGAACATAAAAATTATTCTGTAGAATCTCGACTTCAATATCATAATACTAATATCTTCCAAATAATATTTTCTTGTATATGATTTCTGTATTTAATGGTAAATATGTTATGCAGTGAGGCCAAAAAAATCAAATGGAATAAAAAAGTGATGACTCTAAAGATCATAAGGCGTATAATAAATATATCACTTTTACTATCAAAGAAACACGAAATAAAGAATTGTTTAGCAAGATAAATCCTTTAAACTATAATACTATATTTACTTTGACGCACAAAATATATTAAAATTACATATTTTGTCATTTGAGTGTGATATACGGGTCAAAAATTGTCTAAAAAGTAATTTTAAAAACTTCCCGAATGATGATTAATATGATGAGAAATAAGCAAGAGTGAATACTTTAGAAACGTAATACGTTATCTATTATTGTATCATGTGGCCAAAAAAGTGATAATAAAATATGAATATAGGAAAAGGAGAATGACAGAAAATATAAAATTTGACATTAATACGGAATATAAACTCTGTTGACTTTCACGCACGCGTCACAAAGAATTTTTCAACTGCCAGTAAAAAATCTTATTGGTCACAGTTTAGAGAACTGAAGTTAAAATTTCCTGCAATTACATCTGCAAAAAATTCACATGAACAGGCGAAAGATCTTTATATTTACCAAAATTTGTTTCTCGGATTTATTGTTGCATTACTTATTGGTTGCATGGTTTCCTTCATTGATAACTTTTATTGCCTTTAATGTTTTATTTTAACAATAACCATTATCAAATAACAATTTTCATGATAATGTTTCATAAAAAAAGTTCGACACCATAATACACTGGTGCCAATACTGTCTTCGTACGACCGCATCCAAATAGCATCTGGGCATTGCATGTTGTTGTTATAGCAAGCCTTGTATTCTAGAGGGTGTTTAGGGAAGATTCGGCTCTCATTCACCTTTAGGGATTTACTGTGGCTGAGTCGCCACATTTATTTCAAGAATCTGCACCCTCCCCCGCATGGATTACCCCAACTTCTTAACCTTCAGGAATTCGTTAATGAAGTTGGCTCGATGGGTTGAAAATTATCGGCCAAGAGGAAAGAAGGGTCTATGAAAGTACACATGGTGCATGGTGGAATATATACAAGTACACATGGTGTGTTTTTTGATGCAGCAAAGAATGTAATATTTGTCTTTTTACCTAATCATATGCTAGCTATCATTAATGGCAGTATTGCATATCTAGGCATTTCAACAGGAAACACTGAATACACTTTATTTTCAATCTACTATTGCTCTAACTTTTGCATTATTTCAAGATACCAGATTCACATATGTTTTTCTTTGCGTAATCATGACTTTTTCGAAGTCCATACAATCTCACTTATTCAAAATAAATGAATTAAAAATATTTATAACTACAAAATCATATATAAAACGGACATCAAAGAAACGACCGAAATTGTAATATAAAATAGGTCTGACTTTTAAGGAAGAAATGAAACCACACTTAATTTCAAATTGTAGAAAATATGTGCCGAATCTCTACGCAAGTTTGTAATGAGAAAATTGAATCTTTACAGAGAATATAATTTTCAATAATGTATGGGGTGAATGCTTATGTTCAAAAATCATTAATAAAAAATGTATATGAAAAAATATTTGACAAATCTAATGATCTAAAATAGAATCTTTACCTGATATAATATAAGTAGAATTTTAAAATATAAAGCAACACATAAAAACTTTTTAAAAGAAAATTAATTTTATGGTAACAGAATGACATTTCAATCCAATGGAATATAACATTTCAGTTAATACACAATCATTATAAGGAAATTACTAAATTTAACAAAACCCCTTACCATATTATCTCAAAGATACAGAACCTGCTCTAAAATTATACACAGTTATTTTTTTCAAATTAATCCTGTTATATTTTCTCTTGTGTTAATTCTTTTAGCACAATGTGTTGCCTAGAAATAAATTATTACTCAAAGTTAGGAAAAGAAGGAAATTTAAACTTGTTCCTCTAAACCATAAAAAGATATCAATCAACCCCATATCCAACCACCCTAAATTATTTGGAAGAATTATTAAAAAATGATGTAATATTTAAATCAACTATTTCCTAAAAAAAAAAAAAAAAACACACTCAATAAATGTGTTAACACCGAAACGTTATAAAATCATTGGAATTCATTAGTGAAGACTTTCATCTAAAAGAATGATCATTTTACTTTGTTTTGTATGTAACCAGTTATAATTTATAATTTTGATTACATATGGTATATTATTAAAACTCCCTGAATAAATGAATAAGACATAATTTTCATTTAAAAGAAGTTTAATAATATTTCAGATAGAAATCTTTTTGGCCCAAAATTTTATATCAAATATAAAAATGAAATTTATATAAATTTTACTTTAATATTTAGATTAATATTACTATTAATATTTAAATCAGTGTTCATTAAAAAAGAAAGTAATGGTTGAATTTTATATTTATTGTACAGCATGTGAATATTAAAATATTCTCAGAAATTCATAGCCTCACTGTAGCTGATTACAACACTATATGATTTAAATTCATTACCGTAAAATAACTATAGAAAATCGAACTGAACTGAATAGAAAATCGAACTGATTTTAAAATTAAAAAGAATCTATTAAATGTCTATCAAAATGTCCTCCTAGCAGAAAATACGAGATTGATGTTTAAATCCCTTACAACAGATTACCATTACACATTCACAAAATCAAAGCCCAGGTCAAAGCATTTGAGATCTATCAAAACAATTTTTTATTCTTTCGCTTATTTTAGACAGAAGTAATCTAGTTACATATTTAACTTCACTAATGTAACCCATTTAATTTTTGTGCATATTTGTAATATTTTACAGTGTAAAATCCTTGCACAAACTGGATTTAATTCCTACAATACAGATGCACAATTCTTCTCAAAGCTTCTTAGATAGTAAAGAGAATTGTACCCTTAACATTTGTATTTTTTATAAATTGCAATTACTGTGTTGTTTCTTACGTCTGTTACATAGGAAAACTAATTATAATCTTAAACTTTATAGTGTATTGAAAATGCAGGGATTCTTCCTATAACGCGTTCGATATTTGCTATTACATCCGTGAATATACGTATCATGTATATATAGTCTTTCATGTGTATATATAGTCATTCATGTATATATAGTCTTTTCAAAATGAATGAATATTTATTCTAACCCAGTATTATCAGCAAATAAAGAAACTATATAAAAAAATTAAAGAAAATATAATAATTATATAAAATGAACTAAATGAGAAAGAATAATAAATAACTTCAATGCCAAATAAAATCCTCGAAATGAAACTTCAGTTCGTTCATTTTATTATATTAATCAATACTTTATGGACAAAGGGAGCAAAATTCTTGGGAGTTTTAACTTTCTTTGACCAATTATTTGAATGTTGCCTTTGAGTTACAATATAAAAAAGCCAATAAATCAATACATTTAAACAAATATTTCATACGCCTGTTAATTCACTTCTATAGCAGCGTTTCTGGAAATTTTGTTAGTATCTGAGCAGAAAGATATTCAAAAATATTTATAACAATAGCAAATTTTGTTCTTATTTCTGTAATTCAAAAATTCAAAATATTTCAATAAATTTTCTTTCAAAAAAGAGGATAACAAAGCTGAAAAAATTTGAAATGAAAGACAAGATATATCTTAGAATCTTATCATAGAGAAATCTTTCTTTTATAAAATATTATGGTTTCACAGAAAATCCCGAATCCAGACAAAGAAAACGTAAGAATAAATTACTTCACTTTTCTCCGATTTTAGCATTATAAATAAACTTCTGTGGTTATTGATATCCTTAAAAATTAGACCTAAGACATATTCTGTTTAAAATTTTCATAGTCATTTGGTTACCAAATAAAAGTATATTTTATTAAGACATTTATCATTAAAATTCGTTGATATGATTTATGTGAAGTATATAAGTTGCACAAATCAACCCAAATTTTCCTTATTTTCAGATGTGAAAGAACAAAGCAAACAGTTTCAGATATCTATGTTACAACTTTTGCACCAAGGTCTATTCTAATAAAAATTTCTATTATAATCTTCACATTAGAATATGGAAAATTTAAAAATGCATAAGAAAATAATTTTAATAAGCTTTTTAAGGTACAGAAAATACGAAAATTTTTCACTTATTTAAAAAAATGGACACTTTGAAATATTCACTCATTTTCTGCCAAAACTTTAAAAAAGAAGGTTTGAAGGCTTGCAGCTGTGGTTGTTAATGTATTTGTGCGTAAGTTCGAATATAATCGTGATTGAAATGTTTGTAATGGTTCAGAATTCATACAAAAAATTTATTTTCCTAGTCTTACTAACTTAAAATTCTCATTTGTGAAAGAGCAGAGCGAACGGTTACAGAGTTTTATGTAATATACTTTATTGCATCAAGATCTACTCTAAGTAAAAATTACGAAAAATTTCAAAAATGCAAATGAAAGTAATTTTTAAAAAAAAAGAAAACGGAAATTTTGTATGTTATTTAAAAAGTATAGACACTCTCAAAAATTTAATCAACTTCTGCCAAACTGTAAGAAATGAGGTTTGGGGTCTTGCAGCTGTGGCTTTCAGCGTATCTGTGCCTAAGGTAGAGTTTAATCGTAATTATGTTAGTAATGGTTAAGAATTCATGCGGAAATTTAATTTCCATGGTCTGACTAATTTAAAATTAAAAAGAGACCGGTCTTAAATGCACATTACTTTTGTTAACATGTTATTTAATAAAGTGCGCGACAATATAACATATCATTAATATTATAATTTTACTGATATATAACGGGTATAAATTTAATCATTGTTTAAAAAATTAAACAAATTATTTCAATGTAAGTAATTGACATTTGAAATTTATAATAAAAGTTATTTATTTATTGATATAATAAATATTATTATATTATTGTATTATATTATTGCAATAATATTAATGAGACCTAATCCTATGAATGTGTATCAGGAAACATAAAACATTCAGATCCGTAATCCTGCAGTATAAACACGGTAAGTGTATAATGCAAATAACAGATGCTAACGCTTTGATATTGCTTTATGTTTTATTTAACTATTTTCAATATTCATCGACAACTCTACAAACCAAAGACTTTTCAGTTTCGTGTTTCAGTTTTCTTTTCAGTTTTTTTCTTTTGCCAAAGGCCAGTTGATTCGCTTGTTGTTTGTATCTCCGATGAGAACAAGATCTCCTTTTATGGATGATCCCCTTTTTACTTTCGAATAATCTTTTAACAATCCAAGATATTCAATTCTAAATCGGCTTCGCAGATCTTCCCGCAATTTCAAACGGTAAGCGTATCTTTTATTCAACTTTCTTGAATCGATGATGTCAAATTCAGAAACACCTACATCTTTAATTTCTTGTAAGTACATAGATGGCGTGATTGCTGACTGGTCGTTGGGATCTTCTGAGAGGTACATCAATGGCGAGAGTTAATGAGACTTTCAACATCGCATAATACTCTAACTAACTCTTCTTCATGCAGGCAAGCTTTTCCTAGTACCCTTCTCAGAATTCCCTTGTATACTCCTATCAATCTCTCCCAGAAACTTCCCTACCAAGAGGCACAGAGTGGATTAAATTTTCAAGAAATTCTTTTCTTTAAAGCAAAATCTTCGACTTTACCCCAAACGATAGTTCTTAATAGATACTCTGTTCCTACAAGATTTGTGCTATTGTCCGAATATACAGTATAAGGACGCCCTCTCCGCGCAATGAAATAGTGAAACGCCATGATAAAGCAGTCAGAGGACAAATAAGATACCAACTCCAGATGCACCGCTCGATATATGACGCAGGTGATGAGTAATACCCAACATTTTCTTCCTCCTTTGAGAAACAATGATCCACACAAGTCTATACCCATTATTTAAAAGATACCCAGCAAACACAAAGATGCGGGGCATCCATCGGGCCGCTGCTGTTAGCCGCCTTGGCCAGCAGCGGCCCGCCGCATTTGGCCTCGCCGGCTCCGTCAATAAAGTGGTCGTCGTCATTGCTGCTGGGCCGGCAGTACGGTCCGCTGTTGGCACAACGCCGGGTGGCCATCAATGCCATATTGTCCGCATGTGGCCCATGTAATTGCCAGTACCTGCCATATACGGTTATCCATCGGCCCTTTGGCCGACGATAGCCGCTTTCACCGACGTAGGGCTGGTTGTGGTTATTTCTATAAATATTGAATTCATTTTTAAATTAATATTGTATATATATTTAAAGTTAATATAAAAGTATTGGAAATCCATCAAATTAATAGTGAATATATTTTTGTGTTTCTAAAAGACAATTGTTATCCATGTAATATTGTCAAATATGAGTCAGTGCATTTTTAGTTTTTAATTATATAAGGATTAAATAAATATGAATTACTAACTCATATTTTAAATTATTTTTTTGACAACGCTATCTAAATTTTATAGTTTTATTTTAATAATCTAAATTTTATTTAAGTAACCTTTTTGTTTTTAAAATATTTTATTACAGAATTTCATTATTTATAAATTTAAAAAAAATTCTTGTGTAAGCAAGTGTCAATTTATTGCTAAAACTGAACTTGAATGTATAAAAGAATTCCAGTTTTATGATTATTTTATAGAATTATTTTCCAAATCAATTAACTCCCTGCAACAAAATGTTGAGAAAAATGATAAAAAGTATTAAGATTAACACTTTTTATTACTTATAAAAATTAAGAAAACAAAGCCATAAATAAGTGAAATGTCTCCATGCAACAAGATGTTGAGAAAAAGGATACAAAAGGATACAGATTAAGATTTTTTATTACTAATAAAAATTAAAAAAAAGCCATATATAAGTGAAATGTCTAAATATTAATGGAATTAACATTTTTTATTTATGATAATATTGAAAATAAAAAAGTATCTATTTTTATTTACATTTGAAAATAATTTTAAACATTTTTAATTTACAAGTTTTTTCTTTTATTTTTGTGGTCCACCTTCTGAATTAGTACTCTGGAACAAATTTCTCCTTTTGTGAAGATTTTCACTTTGTTGTAATACTCTGAAAATAAAAAATAAAAAAACAGAATTGTTAAACTGATTCAATTTAATTACAAAAATAAAAACAGCAGGATGTTAATAACAGCCCAGTTAAAAAACAGAAAAAAATTGAGCTGTTTATATAAATTAGGAAAAACTTCATGCATAACACTTATTTTCACATATTTAGGTATTATTTCACAGTATTAATTATTTGAATAAGGAGAATTCAACACAACTATTTTTAAACTTACAATATATTACAATTAAATTTACAAAGCAAAACAAGCAAAGCACTTGAATAGGTTGTGAATGCCTATAATAGTGTCAATTTTCATTCAGAATTAATAACTCATAAAGAAAAGATTATTAATACAATTATTTTATGATGGAATCTTTACTTAATTGCAGTTTTATCTCTTTAAAAAAGGGGGAATGGTTATTTGTCACATTATATCCACAATGAGCATGCTTGGGAACTAAACAATGGGTGTTTTGCGTTATGCTGAGCACCAAATCGGGACATGTGCTTCGCAGCCCAGGGGCTCTTGGTCAGGAAAACAGGCACAGTAGTCCTTGGCCCACTGTGCCCGCTGGACTGTCGTGCCAAAGTTTAGTTTTAGTTTATATTCATATTGATATTTCAATATATATTATATACATATACATACACATTATAATAAATAACACTAAGTAACAAAAAATCAACATTCATCAATTGTTTGATTAAAAATAGAGACAAATAATTGGGTTGAATGAAAGCAATTTCAGTTGAATGACTTAATAGAAATTCTAAACATCTGACTTCAAAAATTCAATGTAATGTTTTAAACAGAATTTTACATTTTCAAGGTTAGAATAATAGAATGTAATTAATTTATAACAACATACATTTTGTATTTCATGCTTTTAAAAAATTACTTTGAACTAATAAAAAATGGTTAATAAAATATTCATCAATGATTACCAAATTATTTTTTACACACAACTACAATTACAGATAAGTAAAGTTTATAAAATCATAGTAATTAAAATAAATATTGATGAATTTTAAAACATATTGACAATTTCGAATTATTTATGCAATATTCTATGCAAAATCTTAATAACATGGAATTTATTTTTTTATATACCTGTGATTACAGATTAATGAAAAAAATTACATCAATTAATGCAAAAGATTTACAGATTTTGAATACGTGCATTCTAGTTGTTGCCCAGTAAATTTACATCACAAGTAATTATCATAATCATGAATTATTTAGAAGTAAAAATGTTTTACATAACTTTGTAATTTTTAGTTTACACAAAGTATTAAATTTATATTTAATCCAATATTATTAGAAAATAAGTTATTGATTCTGGACTATAGTTTAAATAGGTACACTTTACATTGGAGTGGGGAGATGTTAGAAACACAATCTTCAAAGCTAATGTATAAAATGAAATATTAGCAAAATAGCCATCAATAATAAATTCAAGCAATAATTTGTTACTTTACTTAAAAAATATTGTTGTTGTTGCTGCATGCCCCCAAAGGCCAGCAGTGCTAGACCAGGTCCATGACTATGTACACTCTACAATAATCCAAAACCAGAAGAGGGTCATCAACCAAGTACTGCCTGACGAAAAAATATTACCTTTATTTACTTGCTAATATTATTTATAATTACAATTATTTGGTAATATTATTTACAATTATAATTATTTTCAAGAATTATATTATTTAATTATTTGTTAATACAAATAATTAAAAAAATTGTAACACAAGGAAATAAATTATCTGGCTTGTAATTACCAATGATATTGAAAAATATTAAGGAAAAATTTGTTTTTATGGTTAGATGAGGTCATTGATCGAGACTACATATAGCCATAAAATATCTATTAAAGGTCACTTTCCAGTATAATATATTTATACCAAATGTTATTGTTAAAAAAATTTCTATAACAAATTTAAGTTTTGCAAGAAGCCAGAAAAAGGGTAAAACATATAAATAAAGAAGACCTAACTTTTTCTTTATGTAATTGGGCAATATTATTTTCTTTTCTAAGTTTTGATTTCATAATCATTTGCAATCCGTAAATAGCTGATCCATCATGTAGAACAGTTGTAAAACACATCCAACATGTTAATGAATGAAATATCAATTTTAAAATATTAAATGCTTAGCTGATAAATAAGATTAAACTTAAATTATATTCTTTCTCTCTAATAAAATAATTAAATTATTCTCAAGATGGATATCACAAAACTTTACCTCTTTGATAACAAGTGGTGTTTTGAATAATTTCGACTTATATCTGGGCTTTAAGTTTAATCGTTTTATGTTATAAATTACAATAAGAAAAACAACAGTCAAAATAATGTCAACTATCAAAACTGACTTTAACCTCTGTATTTTCTGTAAAATACTCAAATAAAACTCACAACAAAAGAGATATCGAGAAATTAAAAACAGTTAATGAATTTAGAAATTATATATATATATATGTAAATGTTTGGAGGATTAACCTAATTATGCTTACTCTTATTATGCTTTTTAAAACAATAATTATTATGCTTATTATGCTAATTATGCTTTTTAAAACAATAAAATAAAATAAACATGGAGTTTACTAATGCAATATTTTAATTATTTGTTATTATTTTGAAATTGTATAATGAATTTCAAAATTAGAAGTATTTCTGAAATCAAAAAAGATAAACTTTTTTTTTTAACTATTTCTCATATCATACTCATTTTACTTGTATACCTTACTAATTTACTTTGTTTAAAATTATGTTTAAGTTCTTTATTTAACTTCAATTCCTTGAAGAGAAAAATCAAAAGTAAATAAAAATAATTCAATCTGACAATATTATATATAGGACAATATTATCATAATCAGACTTTGTAAATCGGTAAAGGAAAAAAAATTATGTTTTAATTGTATGTTTATGTGTGTATATATATAAGATCAGATATATCATTTACCCATTATCCGGTCGACTATTTACTATAACAGTAAAACCATTTACATTACAACAAAAGAATCAATTGATAAAAATGTCAAAAGTATCATCAAATGCTTGAAATGTTAATCACTTTCTCCAAAATATAAAGGGACAAATATTCTAGTTAACTTATATTTTCATTAAAACAAATTGAAATTACTGTTAATTCATACTTCAATTTTTCCATCATAAATAAAAACATAAAATATGGTTTAAATATAATAACATAAAAACAAGAGTAGCTACTAAGCTGTTACATCTGACAGCATTCTTTACATGGAAATAGTTAACATGCTACACAACTAATTTATATAATAAAAGTTGTTCCATATGAATATTTTTTCATATGTGGAAAATTAAATATTAATTTTCCAACCATATAATTCCAGATGTTTTTTTTTTATTTGTGACAATTAATCTGTCAGATTCTTATAGAAATTTTAAAATTTACTATTTCCAGTACTATATTTTCAAGTTTATACAATTTTTCGAGTTTTAGATGCAAAAATATTTCGCTAAGAAATCCACAATGATTTTAATGGTTGACAGGATTATACATAAAAACCATGTTGTATATGCAATAAAATATTTTGTAATGTTTATACATTGTACAACTTTTCATTCCTTAAAACAGATCTTTGAGGAGTATACAAAATTTAAAGCCACGAATCCTTATAAGACAAAATATTTCGGTCAGTAAAAATTGACTTAAAAATAATAGTAAATAAGAAAGCTTTTTAAAAATAAAATAATTAAAGTTTATATGGAATTCGCACATAATTTTTGATCAGAAATGCTACAATATCCTATATTAATTTATTGAAAGTAAACATCTAAGCGCTTTCAAATAGAATATTTTTAGACTGTCACTTATTCCATAAACTTGCTTCGTAAAAAACAAAAAATGTAATAAATACGTTTAAGCCTTGTATCAATCGAATTCGATTCAAAAAATTGAGCATTGAAAAATTTATTATACTAATTGATTAAATATAACTAATATATGGAATGAAAAAATGCTTCTGTGCATGATATATTTTTCTATTCCTCACACGGTAATGAAATTATTCTAAAACATACAATGACAAACATTTTCCAATGTCTTTCTTTTGTTGTCACGTTATCAACAGATTATGAAGTTTTCTTAACAAGTAATTAAATAATATTTCAACTTAAAACAAATATATTATTCTTGCATCTCATTCATAACAATTCTATCCTGATAAAAACAACAATAATAAATGCTTACTTACCTTATATTTCTCTTAGCTCACAGACACAACATCGAATATCCCGCCATTTCACATTAATGGCTGACGCTGACACAAGCATTTCGCACTATCTGACGTCATACTGTCACGCGGTATACACATTAAATGTGAAAATTAGATTTCTTTCTGAAAAGTTGTTTGTAAAGAGTTTAAAAAGTAAGAAGTTAAATGAAAATTAATTAACATCACAAAAAAACAGTTATTTGGAAAAAATAGTCTTTGCCGATAAAATTAAAAATAGCGCTATTGTCTTAATTGTCTTAATTTTGCTAATTGCTTAATTTGCTAATTGTCTTAATTTTGCTGGCCAACAGCTTCAGGACCAACAATGGCCAGAATCTGTTGGCCCACTACTTATCATCCAGCACCGGCCCGGTTCATTTTAGCCAGCACTCATCCGTGGCCGTAATGGCCGGAGCTGGGCCATCAAACAACCATGAGCGGCTGGCCGTGGCCAACAGAAAACCGGCTTGGCCAGCAGCGGCACGGATTTTTGCCGGCAGTTTGTGTTTGCTGGGTAGCTGCATCTCGAACACGATCTTCTAAAAGAGGGATACTTTCGGCTTCCAATGGCTGAAGAGAAAATCTTCTGCACTTAGTACAGTTTCTTATCACACTTTGCACTGCCTTTCTAGTCTTGATTATCCAATAGCATTCTCTGAGATGAGACATCAATGTTTGGGTACCAGCATGATCAAGTTCGATGTGCTTTCTCATGATTAACTTTTTAACCATATTATGTTTACTTGGCAATAATATGGGAAACCTAAAATTTTCTAAGTCTTTTCTTGAGGTTATTCTTGTCGAAACTCGCAACTGACCATCACTATCTTTTATGGTCCGAAAGTTTTGTTTTTATTTTCCAGTAAAGGATTATCTTTGAATTTCCTTTAAAATGAACCTCTCAGATGTTCCGATTTCTCCAATCTCCAATCTTCCTCCTTTTTTATCTCTACTACTTCCTTGGATATTCTTGCAGAATCTAATGACATAAGCCATAATTCTCACAACTTCATTGAAGAAGAATATCCTATGGAAGAACTCAAATCTGTTCGTAATTAAATTTGTTGCAGATATCACTGTTTTCTTTCTTTCTGAAAATACAACATCTTCGTCTGCAAAAATTTCACTAGCAGACCAATCTTGCAGGGGCAGCTTCAGCCAATCTGACCTTTCCCACCATCGGGATTTCAATAAATCTTTCGGATTGCATCCCCTTGAGTGTAAATCGGCGGGATAATATTTTCCTTGAAAATGCCGCCAGTCCTCTTGATCTGTCAGCTTCCTAAAAATTAGGAACCGAGTGAATGAAAATTCCATCGATTCACTACAAAGTTGGCCCAATTATCCGGCTTTTTGATCCAGTATAAGGCGTTCATTGAGTCATGATAGAAAAAAGTTTGTGTATTGTACATACTTAAATCTTTTTTGACAGTGCGAGGGAGTCTGGATCCAATGGTGCACGCAAGAATATCTAATCTAAGAATAGAGATTGATTTTAAGGGTGCTACCCTTGAGTTAGCCTGTAATAATTGACAGTTAACTATTCCTTCTATATGAATTTGTAGCAAAAATTGATGCTGCGTAAGCAGATTTGCTAGCATCTACAAAGACATGGAGAGTAGTATTCGCATCAAGCTTGGATATTTCTCTAGGGATTTCTACATATTTTAAATATTTTAGTTCATTGGCCCATTTTAGAAATGTTTTTCTCAAATTATCCAGAAGTACCGTATCCCAATTTATTTTTTCCTTCCAACATTCCTGTAGTATAAATTTTGGAACAAGAATAACAGGACTTGTGAACCCAATAGGATCAAAAATTCTACTCAATACCGAAAGTACATTTCGTTTACTTGGCACGAATAAATTTTCCTCCTTTATCTCACAGGACAAAGTATCATTGTATAAATCCTATTTAAGGCCTAAAACTAAAGCAATTTCTTTATAATCATCCCCATGCATATTCAAAATTAAAATGTCTTTATCCCTTCTTGGTATGTTAGGTTTCCAACTCCTCAAGTCAAATTGCGCAGAAGCCATTAATTCTTTAGATAACTTGACGAAGGAATTTAACTCCTCCATTGTGTTCATATTCGCAACACTATTTCCTACGTACATAGAATATCTAAGTTTTAAAGCTGTACCCATTTTAGAATTATCTACATTTTCTAAGTGATAACTGATAGTCACGGCGAGTAAAAATGGGCTGGCATTCACTCCAAAAACTGCACGGCAATGGGAATAAATAATTAATTTCTCCGGATCATCTCCCTCCCACCATAAAAACCGTAGGAATTTCCCGTCACGGGGAGCTACGTTAATTTGTTGAAATATTCTGTGGATATCAGAAATTATCCTAAATTTTCCTTGCCGAAATCTGTTAATCAATTTAGGAATCAACTCTAAATTATTTGGTCCTTTCTCAATACAATTATTCTGAGACACTAGATTTCTCACACGCGCTGACGTATCGAAAACTGGCTTTATTTTAGTGGTAGAGTTTTCTTTAAAGACACGTCTATGCGGTAAATAATGACCCTTATATTTTGTCAGTTTCTCCGAATCAACGGGCTCAATAATTTTTTCTGCTATCCATTCCCTCATTTTCATAATCCTGAAGACAGTCTCTTTTCTGAAGAGCTTTTACGCACGACTTCAAATACCTTTCGGCAAGATTCGATTATCTAATAATTCCGGGTGAATTTCCAACCAGGGGAGGGACACTTAACATCGACGCTCTTCATCTCCTCTCAACGAACGAGCAGAATGAACTTTCGCCTCTCCCTCATTCTCCAATCTTGTGTGAGAAATACTTGGTTCCGTTATTCCCAGTGAGTCAAGTGACCATAAGTCATGAATTTTGAAATCGCTATCATGGAGATAAAAAATCACTGCATTTACATTAGTAGTTTCCCCAGTCCTCCCCATTACAATCCATTCAAAATGCTTATTCATAGCGACAAGACCCTTCGACATATTTCTGTTTTCCCCAGTAAACAATTCTCCCGCATAATCTGCATCTATGAGTCCGTGAATTTCATTTGCATTCTTATTAAATAAACAGAGATTTTCATTTATAGTAACGTCACTAGGATAAATGCGCTGCTCGTTTAATTCTTTTATAATTTCTCTATTTTCTATTTTTGGAATCGGGGCACAAATTGTTTTCTGTTCTATTACATTTAATGTACATGTAAAACTGTAGTCTACATTACTTAACTCAATCACATTTTTTTATGCGTTTTTTTTCTGCGAACTCTCGAATAATCCATGTACAAAAGTTTCCTAGCCAACACCTTTTAATTTTTCTTACGTGCTGCAAATTCCGATAAATAATTACAAGAGCTACCAGTATTAATTATCATTAGAACTAAATATTTTATTGATCCTCCAATATATTCACAATAATCATTATCATCATAATCATTCTTGGTTTTGCCTTCCCGCGGGAAGGTTCTCTTTTTCATTCTCTAGCTTCGCGCTCTTGCGGCACTGGCGTCGCTACGTAGTCTTCACTCCATGACATACGTCTACTCACACCTAGCTAACTAAGTCCTGGGTCCCTGAGGTCAATTTCTGGTTTCCTTTCCATTTTATTCCAGACCAGTTACTCACACCTTGTCTCAAGGTCACTGAGTGGTCTAATTCTGCTTTTGTTCTCCCCTGGCTAGGGGGCTCCCTCCAATCATTTCCTTTGCAAATATGGAAAACACGGAGAGGGAAAACGAGTCGCGTTCGACTCAGGTCCTTATGATAGAACACCTTTTTGATCGCTTAAATGAAGTGGTTTCAATTTTGAATTCAATCAGAAACTCCTATGAATTCACCAACGATGAACTTGCAAAAGTTGATGATATGTGTCATAAATTCTCTTCGGCTCTACAGCCCTCAAAGAATATCACACCAAATTTGACCAATACAAAATCTAATGTAAGGGAAGAAATTACAATCCCAACTGAAAACAGATTTGAGATTCTTGAAAAGAATGCCAAAAAATCAAAACAAAAAAGATCAAGAAAAAACAGTAATGAAGAAAATAACAGCCAAGCTGCCAAAAAACTTATAATTGAATCACCAACTACTAACGATGACACCACCAACAACGAAGAAATGGAAACATCTCTGCCCGATAATGATACAGTCCTCCAGGAGGACAGTGCCACCAATCAAGTTAGCGGAACCTAGCAATCAGGAACGAATTAATACCCAAATTACAGTGAATGAACCACCAAAGTTGGCCAAGCCATTCAGGAAGGTTCCTCCTATAATCATTAAAGAGATGCCAATTAGTTGGAAAGAACTAAATGAAGCTTTTAAATCCAACAAGCTAAGCAACTATAGTGCCAAACATTCCGCACATGAAATCAAAATAAAAACCAATGACAGTGAAACACACAGAGCTGCCATTAAAATCATCGAAAACCTAAAAATAGGTTATCATACCTATCTATTATCGGAGGAAAAACCACTGCGCGTGGTAGTACGTGACCTGCCAATAGACACCCCTATAGAAGATATTACCGAGGAACTCATTGACTCCGGATTTACCATCTCAGCTATCCATCAGATGACCAGAAGAAGGAATGGGGATGTCCAAAAACTCCCAATGTTTATCATTACCTTGCCTAAGACAGAAAAATCTAAAGAAATTTACAGCTGCAGATTTATCAACAACTGCACGGTCCGAATAGAATCATATAAAAATAGAGGAGGACCAACACAGTGTCATCGCTGTCAAATGTTGCACCATTCACAGCGCTTATGCTCCCACACCCCCAGATGCGTCAAGTGCGGCGAAAACCACCTCACGCCAACTTGCACGAAAACCAAAGAAACTCCAGCCAAATGCGCTAACTGCGGAGGCGACCACCCCGCTAATTATAGAGGGTGCAGGATTTTTACTGCAGCTAAACAAAACATGCAAAATAACCAACAACCAGGCATCAAAATAACCAAAGGAATTGTTGTGCAAAACAAAACCTACGCCCAAGCCACTGCTGATTCTACAGTTAATGAGGCAAAAGAAGTCTTAAACCAACTAAAATTGCTCATAGACTACATAAAAAACTCTGGAATTCTAAACAACACTCCAAGTAACACTATTAATCAATCACCAACTACCAATAATGTCTAATACACAAAACAACAGGAAAATACTTCAGATGTGCACATGGAACGCCAACAACCTACAACACAAGCTGGAAGAACTTAAAAACTTTATTATCGAACACGACCTTGACATTATTGCCGTCACTGAAACTCATGCAAATGGAACTAATAACTACAAAATGGCCAACTATAACTCCTTCCAAACCAACAGAATACAATATAAAGGAGGTGGTGTATTACTCCTCATCAAGAAAAATATTCCGGCCACCCTCTACAGTAGCAGTAGCAGTAGTGGGTTCGAAGAAGTTTCTATCATCACTTCTCTTCCTAATAAGAAGCACGTCAAAATTACAGCACTTTACAACCCCCCAGATAGAAAAATCACTGATGCTGATCTTCATTTCCTCTTCCCTGCAAATCTTGAAACCATTGTGATGGGGGACTTGAACTCGAAATCTACCGCATGGAACTGTCGCAACAACAACGCCAATGGTACTACTATTCAACCTCTCCTACTTAAACACAGAATCAAGGTGGTCGCTCCCATCGAACCGACCTACTATCCTGTTTTTCCACTTCATAGACCAGACATCCTTGACATAGCCCTCACCAACACTAATCTCTCTATGGCAGCCGACGTCATCAATGAACTCTCGTCTGACCACCTCCCAGTCATCTTCTCCATTGGAACTCACCTCAATACTCAAGATCACACTATCACCAAAACCAACTGGCAATTGTTCACCAACAACCTAATTAATGACCAAGGTTCGTTCCCCACCACAAGAAACATCACAGAGATTGACAATCAAGTTTCCACTATCACCAACACCATCCTAACAGCCTTCGAGAATGCTTCTAACACCATTAAACAAGACAGAAACTACAAATCCATACCCAGTAGCACTAGATATAAAATTAAAATCAAGAACAAACTTAGAAAAATTTATAAAAATACTTTGGACCCCAATATTAAAACCTCCATTAATAGACTTCAAAGAGAAATCCGCGAAGAATGCGCCATCCACAAGAACAACATCTGGGAAGAGAAAGTGAACTCTATCAACATGAACATCACTGAAATGTGGAAATTTGCGAAAAATCTCAAAAACAACTCAATCATCAATAGACCACTACATGGAGAAAGAGGACTTGTTTTCACTGACAAGGACAAATCTGAAGCTTTTGCCGATCATATGGAGAAGCAATTTACCATCAATTACACTCCAAATGGCTCAGACTCCAATGAAGAATTTGAAAAACTTATTAAATCTTTTGTTAAAGAAGACATGAAAAATACACCAAATGCTCCGGACCTGGAACCAACTGATAATAATGAAATAAATCACATCATTAAGAATTTAAATAAGAAAAAATCCCCTGGAAATGACAAAATTACCAACAGAATGCTCAAGGCCCTTCCACCCAACATCATTAACAACTTCTCTGATATCTTCAATAACTGCCTCCACAACCAGTATTTTCCTGCGAAGTGGAAAGAAGCAACCATCATACTCATTCAAAAGCCTCAAAAAGACCCTGTCATGACCGGCAGCTACCGTCCCATTAGCCTCCTCTCTTCGCTAGGAAAGATTTTTGAACGCATCATCCTCAATAGAATAAGTGTCTACCTAAATAAACTACCTAATGAACAATATGGCTTCCGTAAAAAATTAAGCACAGTCAAACAACTTCTCAGAATCCTCGAATTTATTGGAAGAGCCATGCACATCAAAGAAAAAACCGCCTTCCTTATGCTGGATATATCAAAAGCCTTTGATAGACTCTGGCATACAGGACTCATCTATAAGTTACTCAAAATTAAAATCAACAGGAAGCTGGTAAAACTAATTAGAAACTACCTACAACACAGAAGGTTTCAAGTTCGAGTCCGGAACGAAACATCAACTTTTAGACCCATTGAAGCCGGAGTTCCTCAGGGTAGCGTCCTTGGACCAGTGCTTTACCTGTTTTACACCATTGACTTCCCCAACAATTCTACAGATCACAATAGCATTAACGCATACTTTGCAGACGACACTGGAATCCTCATTAAATCTAAAAATATTAATCACGCACTGAAAAAGATGCAAATTAAAATTAGACAAATCGAAATCTGGTGCCACAAGTGGAAGGTGGAAATCAATACAGCTAAATCGAACCTACTACTGCTTACTAAACCTCGTACTATCATTGGAAACCACCACAATATAGAAATGTTTGGTCAAGCTATTCCTGAAACCAACTCGGCCACATACCTTGGACTAACCATACAAAAAAATCTCAATTGGAAAGATCATATCAACAAAGTTACTGATAAGGCAAAAGGCATGTATCTGAATCTAAGACCTATTCTACACAATCGAACTACCAGCCTTGAGCTCAAAAAACTCATCTACTGCTCCATGATAAGACCAATCATGACTTATGCATCACCAGCTTGGTGCACTATTGACAAAACATCAATGAAAAAACTCAATGCCTGTGAAAATAAAATGCTAAGGAATATGTTAGGCGCCCCCTACTACCTCAAAAATTCTGCAATCCATAGGGACTTAAAATTAGACACTATGGAAAATCATCTCGCTAAATTAAATATAAAATTCTTCAACGAAGCTCAGAACTGCACTGCTGCATCCTTCAACAACCTCTTCAATTGCATCAACCCTATAGAGGACTCTAAAATTCGACCACTTGCAGCCTTCTTCAATAGCGATGCAATTATTTCCTCAAAATCTAAAATCAATCTAAATTCAACCCAAATCACCTGATTTTGCTTCCCTCTTACCCTTAATTCCCTTTTACTTATTCTCAAAAAAAAAAAAAAAAAAAAAAAATTTAAAATAAATAAATAATTAAACTTATATAAAATCTCTTTTTGCTTTTGTAGTATTTGTCATTTACTAACTGTGAACTGTATATAGCTCTCCCTCTCACATGTTAGTTAAATTTTATCATTATTTTGTAAATATTTCTTTATTTTGCAAATTTACTAGTTTTCTTGTAAATAATTTTTTGAAACATATTTAATCGGATTTTCTCTTTTGTTATTTTAATGTATATATTCTGTTTGTCATTTATTGCACTTGCATTGCTTATGTTATTATTCCCTCTCCCTGTTTTCCAAGTTAGTGTTTTCCCCCAACAGGCATTCCAAATTTACTGATTATTATTTGATTTATTGATTAGTCTTTGATCTTTTAATTCTACTAAGATCTTTCCTTTAATTCTTTACTCATTTACTTTACTTTTACTATCATCATGATTGTCTGTCTTGCAGAATTCTTCAGTGGCTCCCACCGATCGGCCAATTAGAGCACTCAGCTTACCACCACCCCCTCTTCTCTCTACCCCAGTAGCTCCGCCTACCTACTTCACTGACCAATGACATTGGCTTTTAAGCACTCTCACCGATGAAGGAGTAAAAACGGCTTCGCCGTTGAATGCTCTGCTTCTCTTCTATGACTATGACTATGACTATATTCACAATAAATACAAAATATGAAAATTCTGACTTGGGTAAACCCAGTGAAGATACGGAAATGGAAATTCTGTCGGATTCTTCCGAAAGCATTTCACACTCTGAAGCCCCGCCCACTGACGAGCAAGGCTTTACTCTCATTGGTCAAAAGAAGAAGAACAGAAAACGTCGCAAAGCTTCACAGAAAACGAACAAAACTAAGAAAATAAATACTGAAATATCTCCTATTAAACCAAATTCATCAAATAACTCAAATAATATTGAAAATATTAATCAAACTCATATGGAAACAAATAATAATGAAGCTACAAATGTCACAGATAAAAATATTAATAATAATTTACAAACAGATGAACAAAATGATACTTCCGGTTTCCAGTTCGATAAAAAAGCAACTAAAATTCCCCCTATAATTGTCAAAGACCCCAAAGTTACATGGAAAATTCTCAGCAAAGAATTAGATGAAGTTGTTCCAGATCAATATACTGCAAAAATAAATGGATCAGATACCTTCACCATCAAAGTTAACTCCCCTGATGCACATAGAAAAACCACAAAATTATTTGAAAATAAAAACTATAAATTTCACTCCTATATTCTACCTGATGATAAAGATATTAAAATTGTGATTAGAAGCCTCCCATATGAAGCAGATCTTGTTGAAATTCAACAGGAACTTGCCAAAATAGGATTTATGGCCACTAAAGTGGTTCAATTAACTTCTTACAGAAATGGAGAAAGAGTTAAAATCCCACTTTATTTAGTTACACTTCCGAAAACCAAAAAATCAGAAGAAATCTATCACATTCAATATTTAATGCGACTTCGTATTTCTGTAGAACATTATAGAGGCAGAAGAGGCCCACCTCAATGCCATAGGTGTCAACAGTTCTTCCATGCGCAAAATTCTTGTCGTCATGAACCGAAATGTGTCAAATGTGCTGGACAACACCTTACAAATGAATGCACAAAAACTAAAGATGAACCACCTAAATGTGCAAATTGCGATGGCAATCACACTGCAAATTTCTCAGGCTGTCCAAAAATCCACTCTCAACTGAAAATATCAAGAAAAAAGAATTAAAATACTCTGATAGAGTTATCATAAATAAAACAGTTATAAATAAATCTTATTCAGATGCAATTAAAAATAAAAATACTGTTGACATTTCTGAAGCTAAAAATGTTCTGGAAGAACTGAAAAATATGTTAAACTGGATCAAGGACTCTGGACTAATTGATTCAATCAATGCCATCAGAACTGGCCGCATAGCCACCCCAGTCACCACATCTCAAACCGTTAATGGTTAAGAAAAATAGAAGTTTCCGGCCGCTGTCACTTTGTGCTTGGAATGCGAATGGTTTATTTCATAAAATATATGAATTTAATGATTTTTTAACAGAAAATAATATAGATATTTGTCTTGTTTCTGAAACTCATCTCACAGCAAATAAAAATATCAACATTCCTAATTATAACATATTCAGAAGCGATAGAAATCAAGGCCTTGGTGGTGGAACAGCAACTTTTGTTAAAAATTCACTCTCCTCAACTTTGCACTCCATTTATAGTTATAACTCAACAGAAATTACTTCTATTATTTTAAGTCTTCCCAGCATTGATCTTATTGGCACACAGAAACGACACGTCCGTTGTTTTGAAATTTTATTGTTTGACTGACAAAAGAACGATGGTTTGTGTTAGCGCCATCTGGTGCACAAAGAAATTAAATGTTTACATTGAGTATACAGGGTCGGAACATGCCGCCCACCTTGAAATATTATTTCAAAGAAATAGGTTATATGCAACATACATATACAAATAAAGATTAGTTATACAACATAAATGAACATGAATGAAAAAGTATATAACAAACACATAAATGAAGAAAGTTTTATAGGTTAATATACAATAGAAGTATAAAATTGTACATAGATAAGAAATGAAATTTTATTTAAATTGAAGCATGAAATTGGCATTACACAGGAAGTTGGCATAATTTTGTTATGTTTCTTTTGTATATACCATCTGATGTTTTAAGCGTTACTACCCTAACATTATTGTCAAGTCCAGGGTGCAATTGAATTATTCTACCCATTTTCCATTTTGTTGGGGGTAAATTGTCCTCTTTTAAAAGGCATAAATCATTTATTTGATAATTTTTAGTCGGCAGTAGCCATTTTGGCCTTTGTTGCAACCGTGTGAGATATTCTTTATGCCAACGTTTCCAAAACTGTTGCACCATTTTTTGAATATGCTGCCATTTTGAAAGAAAAGATATGTTTGTATCAACGTAATTTGGTTCAGGAAGGCTTGTTAAAGCCCTACCAATAATAAAATGGCCAGGTGTTAAGGCTGATAAGTCATTTGGATCGGTAGATAATGCAGTTAAAGGTCTAGAATTAAGACAAGCCTCTATTTGAGTTAGCAATGTTTCAAATTCTTCATAAGTTAGTTTTGTCTCCCCTATAACGCGTTTTAAATGAAATTTGGTAGACTTTATGCCAGCTTCCCATAGTCCACCCATGTGAGGTGCACCTGGAACATTTAAATGCCAATTAATACCATTTTCAGACATAAAATTGTTTACATTTTGATTATAATTTTTGGAGTTCATAAGTTTCTCAATTTCCATGAGTTTGCGCTTTGCACCAATAAAGTTGGTACCGCAGTCACTGTATATATCACTACATTTACCCCTACGAGAAATAAATCTCTTAAGAGATGCAATGAACGCATCTGCAGATAAGTCGGTAACTAATTCTAGGTGTATAGCTCTTGTAGTAAAACAAACAAAAAGTGCTATATACCCTTTGTATGATTTAGAGCCTCTACCTTTACATGCTTTAATTTGAAAAGGACCAGCATAATCTACTCCACATCGCAAGAATGCAGGAGCAGGAGAAATGCGAGAAGATGGTAAATCGCTCATCATTTGATTGGTTACAGAAGCTCTTATTCTACAACATTTTACACATTTTCTGATTACATGCCTAATTACGTTTCTAACGCCTACAATCCAATATTGTTCTACAATAGATGATTGAACAAGTTGTGAACCAGCATGCAAAAGATTTTCATGAAAATGTTTAACAATGAGATCAGTTAATATATGCTTTGTTGGCAGCAAAATAGGATGTTTCTGATCGTATACTAGATTTGCATGTCTCAAACGACCACCTACTCTAAGAATACCTGAATTATCAAGAAATGGATTTAGAGATAAAATTTTACTATTACACGATATTGTTTTATTTTTTTGTAATGCATTGATCTCATTATTAAACTCATTAGTTTGAACTATTTTTATTAACACATGCACAGCATTAGTTAATTCACAAGTTTGTAAAAATCCAGTTAATTTGTTCATAGGATTTCTGCAATTGTTCACAAATCTTAAACACAAAGCTGTTATACGTTTAAGTTTAGAAAAAGATGAATATTTACGAAAAATATCAATATCAGTAAAGGAATGTTTGTTTTCTGTGGTTGATTGTAAAGTACAATACCTTTCTTCTGGAACAGGATCACTAACTGATAGTTCAGGCTGCTTTATCTGAAAAGAAAGTGAATTATAAAGAAAATTTGGACCATTTAACCATAATGAAGAAAGTAGTTCAGAAGATGATGTGCCACGAGTAGCAAGATCAGCAGGATTAATGTCTCCACTAACATGATGCCATTGGGTAGGGGAAGAAAGAGTTTGTATTTTTGCCACTCTGTTGGCCACAAAGCATTTCCATCGGCTGGCAGAAGAACCAATCCAGGATAGAACGATGGTAGAATCTGTATAAAATTGAGCTTGGGAAATAGGTGTTTTCATAGCTTTGCAAGTGAAGTCCATCAATTTAGTTAACAGCAGAGCACCACATAGTTCCAATCTCGGAAGTGAAACAGTTTTAAGTGGAGCAACCTTTGTCTTAGCTATTACTAGATGAACTTTAATTTCACTAGTACTTGAAACTGAGCGACAATAAATTGCCGCTGCATATGCCTTTTCCGAGGCATCACTGAAGCCATGTAGTTGAAATTGGTTATTTGAATCACAAAATAAGAATCTGGGGATTTGAATGTCTTTCACGAACAAAGGTTTTTCTGTAAGTTGCTTCCATTCATATGCTATGGCTGAAGGAATAGTATCGTCCCACTGCAATTGATTTTTCCAAAGTTTTTGAATTATTAATTTATACTGAATAGTAATTGGAGATAACCATCCAAGAGGATCAAATATTTTTGCAATTGTTGAGAGTAATGTCCGCTTAGTTAAGTTATCTTCAAGACATGGTTGATTAGTTTTGAAGAAGAATACATCCAACTCAGGTTGCCAAAGTAGTCCCAATGTTTTCACAGTTTCATCATTGTCTAAGCTTAAAGAAGTGTTTGATAATCGTAAATCTGGATCAATTGAGTTCAAAAATTCTTTAGAATTTGAAGCCCATTTTCTCAAGGGAAATTTGGCACTTGACAACATTTGCATTAATTGTTGGTGCAGTTTTATGGCTTGGGAAACTGAATTCGCTCCAGACATAAGATCATCAACATAAAAGTCCTGGAGAACTGCTTTAGAAGCTAATGGATACTTCTCTGCTTCTTCTTCTGCTAATTTTTGTAGACATTTTATATCCAGGTATGGTGCTGAGGCGGTGCCATAAGCCAGTTTAGTTAATCGATAATCCTTCACTGCGTCATATTTTGATTTGCGCCAGACGATTCTTTGGAAATCTGAATCTTGTAAAACTACTTGTCGATACATTTTTTCAATATCTGCAGCAACCGCTATTTTATGCATCCTAAATTTAATAAGCAATGTAGTTAAATCAGACTGTATTTGCGGTCCCACCATGAGTATATCATTAAGAGAAACACCATTAGATGATTTAGCAGATCCATCAAACACTACCCGGAACTTGTCACCACTTTTGTTGGGAACCGGATGGTGTGGAAGATAAAAGCTAGCTTTGGCTGGAACATTAACTTCACTTTCAGGAATTAATTCCATGTGTCCCAGTTTTATGTAGTCATCCATGAATTTATGATATTGTTCAAGTAGAGATTGATTTTTAGAAAAGCGACGTTCAATTTGTTGAAGACGGCGCAATGCAATGTCTCTAGATGATCCAAGCTCATTGTTTGAGTCATTAAATGGAAATTTGACAGTGAATCTGCCTGTAGAATCACGAAAGAATGTTTTTTCTAAGTGATTTTCACATGCGATTTCTTCCTTTGAATAAGGTTTTGTTTCAGAAACTTCTTCTAATTGCCAAAATTTATCAAGTTGATACTCGATTGTGGTACAACTAGCGTGATTTGTAATTATTGTATTTGAGATGTTGTTTGTTTTGCCTAAAACAACCCATCCGAAAATTGTCTCTAGTGCAGTTAACGAATGTCCAGGAATGGTAATGTTTTTATTGATCATGATTTCTCCAAACACATCTGCACCTAGGAGAATGTCTATAGGACCAGACTGCAAGCAAGTAATATCGGCCAATTGTATTTCTTTGAATGAAGTTAATGCTGAAGCATCAATTTTGAATTGAGGAAGGTCACAAGTGATTTTGGGTATAATTAATGCATCTACAGTGATATGTGTGTTTTTATAAAATAGAGATGATATTTGCAATAATACCGAACCTGAGACCTTACCTACATTTCGAGAATTGAGCCCATCAACATTTATGTTAACTCTATTAAGTTTAAGTTGCAATAAATTTACACAACTTTCCCTAATAAATGAGCCTTGGCTGGCTGAATCGATAAGAATTCTGCATTTATGTAATGTACCATTAATGTCCTTAACATTAACAATTGCTGTTGGCAATAAAACTGTTTTTGTTACAGGTACAACTACATTATTGCTACTAATAGAAATTTCATCTGTTGTTTGTGTGTCAGTTTTTGTATCATGTGTATTTTTTGAACACAATAATGTATTATGCGGTTTCGAACATAACTTACACATGCTTGCGCGACATTTAGAAACAGGATGAGTTTTATTATCTTTTAAACAATTAGCGCATAAATGGTGTTTTTTAATTACATTCCATTTTTCTTTTACTGGAAGATCTAAAAACTATCACAATGATATAATCGCGAATGAGAATCATTTCGACAATAAATGCATAAGTTAGAAACGATCTGAGATGAAAAAGAATATTTATTTTGTTTTTGATTTGCAATAGTTTTCCCATCAAATTGACCTACTTTATCTTTTTGGCACTTCGCCAAAGACGAAAGCGCACATGATCTATTCAACATAAAAGTTTTGAATTCAGCAAAAGAAGAAACTTTTTTGTTCGATTGTTCTAACGCCCATAATCTAAGAGTTTCATTATCAAGCTTACTCTTTAAAAGAAATATAATAATTGTATCCCAATGCTCAACAGGCTGTTTCAGGATTTTCAATGTATCAATACATTGCTGTGTTGTATCAATTAATTTCCTCAAACCTGCTGCTGATTCATGTTTAAGAATAGGTTGAGAAATTAATTTATTTAATGCTGCGTTTATGATTTCTGTTTCGTTTTCGAAACGCTCAGTAAGCATATCCCAAGCTAATTTGAAATTCTCATCTGTAATTTGAATAGACTGTAATAATGTATATGCTTCTCCCTTAATGGAAAGTTTAAGGTATTGTAATTTTTGACTATTACTTAAACTATCATTATTACCAACACTCGATAAAAATAAATCACGAAAAGAAATCCAATCTATGTAATTAGAAGTGAACACTGGTAATTCTATTCTAGGAAGTTTAACATTGTTGACATTAGTTAATTCTTTATGACAATCATTTTTAGAAAGTTTTCTTGATTCGTCTTTAAGAATAATTTTTAGATTATTTATTTTCGAAAGCAGTTCATGCATTTCGCTTTCAAACGTATCGAATTCTGAATCAGAACATGCATAAAGAATATCATTATTTAGTTTGTTTATTTCATTGTCTAAAGAATTTACGCTATTTTCATACACTTCAATAATAGAAAGAGAATTTGTTTGATTTTGTAAGCTATTTACTTGCGAAATTAAACGAGTTAGCTTACCTTTTATGATCTTTTTGGTTTTAAGGAGGGTATCCATTTTGGTTTTGTGACCTTCACTCAATCAATCGTTTTATTGTTGTTTTTTGATTCAACAGTCGTTGGCCGCTTCTATGTATTCACCATAACAATTTTAAAGGTAGTTTCATACTCCGGCTCGACGGACCATAATATTGGCACACAGAAACGACACGTCCGTTGTTTTGAAATTTTATTGTTTGACTGAACAAAAGAACGATGGTTTGTGTTAGCGCCATCTGGTGCACAAAGAAATTAAATGTTTACATTGAGTATACAGGGTCGGAACAGATCTGAAAATCTCTTGTATTTATAACTCACCGCATGTTTGCCTTCCTACTCAAGTTATTAAACAACTATTCCTGGACAATTATCCTACCATCTTAGGTGGAGATTTAAATTCTAAACACACCAATTGGGGTTGCAATAATAATAATAATAATAATGGACAAATCTTATATAGCCTTGTTGATGAACTAAAACTTAATATTTATGCACCTGATTCTCCTACGTATTATCCTTTTGACCACAATAGAAAACCAGACATTCTTGACCTCTTGATAACCAACTATAATCTAAATTTAGCAGTCGATGTCTTACCTGCTCTCTCTTCAGATCATGTACCAGTCATTGCTGTTGCAGGTATCGAACCTGAAGACTTCCATCGTGAAATCATTAAAACTGACTGGAACCTGTTTCATAATATCCTCTATATCTGCAAAGATGAATTTAAACATCAAAACTCCCCTAATGATGTCAATAATCAAGTTTTTAAACTCACTAATAATATCTTAAAAGCATACAACAACTCTTCTATTAAAACTAATTCTATTAAAAATTATATGGCTCTTCCCAAGGAAATCAAAAATCTGATTAAGGAACGTAATAAAACTAGAAAGCACTATTAAAAAATCTCTAAATCCTGCCTTTAAAACACAAATGAATGCCTTAAATAGAAAAATTAAAGAAAAATGTGCCTCTCTGAAGCAAGCAAATTGGGAAGATAAAATCAACTCTTTAAGCACTCAAGATAACTCTCTCTGGACTTTAACTAAAATCTTGAAAAAAGATAAAAGCATTAACAGAGCAATTCTAGCCTCATATGGTTTCGTTTACACTGATAACGAAAAAGCCGAAATTTTTGCAGATACCATGGAGAATCAATTTCAGGAAAACTCCTCTACTAATAACAACTTCACTGAAAACATTCTTCATGAAACCTCCTCTTTTCTTCAAAATTATATTGCTGAACCCATAGATAATACAACTGAAGAAGAAATTCTCAATGTTATTGCTAAACTCAGAAAACGGAAAGCTCCGGGATTTGATAAAATCACTAATAATATTATTAAAAATCTTCCAGATAATTATATTAAACATATCACCAACATTTTCAATTCCTGTCTGAATATAAATTACTTCCCTGATTACTGGAAAGAAGCGGAAATCATCTTATTCCCCAAACCAGGAAAAGATCCTACTAATCCAGAAAATCATCGTCCAATTAGTCTCCTACCTACCTTATCTAAAATATTTGAAAGAATCATCTACAATAGACTTAAAATATACATAAAATTAATCCCAATAGAACAATTTGGCTTCAGACAAGACCTTTCTACTACCAAACAACTTATCAGAATATGCGAATTCATTGGCAAAGGAATTCATTGGCATATCTTAAAGAACACTCTGCTTTTCTCATGTTAGATGTTGCCAAAGCCTTTGACAGGGTTTGGCATCATGGCCTCATCTACAAGTTTTTACGTATTGGTATTGCTCATAACATTGTGTTTATAATAAATAGCTATCTTAATCATAGAAAATTCCACATCAAACTTAATAATTGTATCTCCACCACCAGACCAATAAATGCCGGCGTCCCGCAGGGAAGCATATTAGGACCTATTCTTTATTTATTTTACACAGCCGACTTCCCAATTACAGATGACAGACACAGTCTAACTGCATTTTATGCTGATGATACTGGGATCGTTGTAAGATCCAAGAATCCTAACTATGCAATTTCCAAACTACAAAATAAAATTACTGATATAGAAGCCTGGTGCGACAACTGGAAAATTGCCATTAATGCATCTAAATCTAAACTCATAGTCATCAGCAGAAAACCTGGAAAACACAAAGTTCACAATCAACTTTATATTTTTGGTCAACCCATTGAAAAAGTAACTAAAGCTAAATATCTTGGACTTCTCATCAACAATAGACTTACCTGGACTGCACATATTAAATCTAAAATTGCTGCTGCTTGGCATGCATACCACAAACTTAGATCTTTAATTGGACCGCATTCTAACCTAAATCTTAAACTTAAAAGGCTTCTATATATTTCTACTATTAGACCTATCATCACGTATGCTTCCCCTGCCTGGTGTTCTTATACCAAACAAGATTTAAAATTATTAAATACCTTCCAAAACAAAATCCTTCGCAAAATTATAAATGCCCCCTACTTTGTAAGAAATAAAAACATCCAAAAAGATCTTAATCTGGAAGATTTATCTCAACACATTCAAAAACTAAATGTCAACTTTTACAAGCAAGCATCCAAGTGCCAAGCTGGAAACTTTGATCAACTCTTCGAATCACATATCCTCCCTGGGGATACTCAAGTCAGACCAATTGCGGCCTTTTTCTCATCAGACGCAATACTCTCCAAGGCTTTTGCCTAATTCTTTACTTTCATATCTACACTCACTTAATTTCTTTCTCTTAATTTTTTAAACTCAGATGAATGAGTAGATGCCTTAGGGCAGGCACTCAGTTACGTATAATGAAATAAATATTCACAATAAGAGTTGGTAGCATTACTTTTTCTTTACAGTTAGTGATACTGAAGCGCAGTCCGTATCGGGTATCGTTTTCAAGGAAGTGGAATAATTTTTCTTTTTCTTCTGCGCCCTTCCCTTTTATTTTTCTTTCCATGCACATTATAGTAACGTGCCTACCGGAACATATCTCACACTCAACGTTAGCTTCGCAGGAAGAGATGTCTCTTTTTAATTTTATCGTTTAAACAACGAAAACAAGAGCCAGACCGTTTACAAATGCCTATTTTTTCATCTAAACTTAAATTATTCGTGCAAGAACCAGAACAATTTTTTGGTGATCTACAAAATAAACAAATATGTTTTCCATTTCTCTTTTCTTCAACACTTTCATTCACTTATGCAGCTGCGGAAGGGGGTCGCTTAGAATCTTTTTCTCTATGACTCATCGTTCTAGCAGGTGGTGTTATGATTTCAGAAACTGAGGAGTTCAAAGTTAGGAAAGTCAGTTCTCTGGCTGTGAGTTGCGCAGATAAAAATTCGAGCAGCTCATCAATTTCACTAGCAAAGGGTTTCTTGTTCCTTTATTAAATTCTAACAATAGATCACTGGGCAATAATTTAGTTTATATTAGAACTAAAATATTCTAATAGCTATCCTTTTTCACAGATAAACGTTCTAAATTTCTGATACTCTTTTGAATATGATTAATAATGTTTCTTAAATTTTTGACGTCATTAGAGTTTTTAAGGGGTTTGTTTGTAGCATGTTTTCAATGTGTACATTTATTAAAACGTTTTTATCACCAAATCTTTGTATTAATAAATTAATTGCGTAGTCATAATGTTCTTCTATTAACCCTAAACCATCAATTGCACTAATTGCCGAACCTCTTAAAAAGATCTAAGATAAATAAATTTATCAATTTTGCTTAGGTTTACATTTTCATGGATTGAAGAGTTAAAACAATTCCAAAAATTCAACCTCTCAGAAATCTCTCCAAAGTATTTTGGAATAATTAATTTTAGCAATTTTAATCTTTAATTTTGAAGGGTTTGAATTGGATTCTGAGTAGAACTGTTATGAGAAATATTATTTTCCTGGATAGAATTATTGGTTTAAGTTCATGCATTTAAATGTTTGATTAACTTTAAGGTGTGAAATCTTGTTCAGGTTATTTTTTCTTGATATTCTTCGACACTGGCAAATTCCTCCTCTATTTCGTCAATCTTAATGAAACTTTCAATTTGCGAATCAATTAGTTTTAAATCATCACATTTTTTATAAGGAACTTCAAGAGATTCTTCTAATTCCTCTGCACTAACATCCGATTTCCAACTGTCAGTTTCAATTTTAGCAATCTGCTTCGTAACTGAAGCTCTTAGAAAGCCTCGCTTTCTCTTTAATGTATTTAATCCTTCTTCAGCCATAATGTTAGTAACAATCAATATAAATTATTCTAATATAAAATAATCTCTCTCACAATCTTAGTACCAATTATTATCTTACTACAAATTACTGTAACTTAATAAATTCTGTTTATTAGTTTAATTTTCGAACATGCAAGACATTAGTTATAAATAGTAAATAACGGTCAATGTTTAAGAGTCAATAAAAGTCATTTACGTGGCAGTCCCTGTTCGGGCGCCAAATATCAATTTTATATTTAAAAATTGGGAAAAAAATCTATTATCATAACAGAAGGCCAGTTTCACTTACCTTTTTACAACCAAGGAACTCCACGATTTTTTTCCGATGAATCTCTCTATTAATAACCGACAAACAATTTCTATTTTCAATAAACATTGGAGTCTTGCAGTTAGTTTAATACATTTAATTGAAATTAACTTTCCTACAAACACATAAATGCTAAACATAAACAGCACACTACATTAAAAAGGGAAACAAAGGAAATATCTAATATTCATTCCATAACATTGTTCTGACGCTGAATTAAATTTACACCGTGAATTTATCACACAACATATTAGCAATCAATTTTTTTATTATTATCTATGATTGCACATAACATAACATATTTTTAATAAACAATGAGAAAGGTATAGAATCTACACAAAAAAATTATTTCAAATAAAATGAATGCATGTGTGTAAAGTATTTCATTTCTCAAATTTTAATAATTTAGTTTTATAATTACAATTACTATAATAAATATATAAGTTGCGCCATATTCTAATCACTGAAACGTCGAATAGACAACAAGTATACGATAACGGAATTATAGTACAAAGAATTTTGCAGGTAAAGAAACTAAATCTCAGATTTTATACTTTTGCGGAGCTCCTCTATAAATATTTATATATATATATATATATGTGTGTGTGTGTGTAACATATATATATATATATATATATATATATATATATATATATATATATATATATATATATATATATATATATATATATATATATATATATATATATAAGTTCCTTAAACTAGCATGGCTGTGTTCAATAAAATCCAAGAAAAATATAAAATATTTAAATATATTATTATATATATACATTCGCGTCATCGCTTGGGGCTTCAGTGAAGCTAAATCTTTATGATAAAGTGTGAATCTGCAGTAAACTTCATTTTAAAGAACAATACTCATTATAAATAATTGATTTGCATAAAAAATTTTAATGATTTTGATTTAAAAATTTTTCACTTGCTGATTAAATTAACTTCACTTGAGCTCCGTCCTTATCAAACAAAGAAGGAGACCCGCAACAAGGATGAAAAAACTATAAATGTTAAAAGAAACAAATTACTGAAAGATATTGATTTTTATATCCATTTCATTTACTAAACATCATGAAATGTATCAGAAAAATAAGGAATATAAACGTAAATGAAAGATGTTATTGAGACTTTAAACTTCTGGGAGAAATTCTTGTACGTCGCCCCAGTGGGAAATGTCATAAATTTCAATTACTTTATAGAAAAATGATATTTTAATTTCCAAGAATAAGTTTAATTAAGCTATATTAAATAATTCGTCTAGGAGAGTTTGAAAAACATCATGATGACTTAAAGTAAAATCTACAATAATCTATCAGTTTAAGAATTTAAATAATTGTAATTTTTTTAGTACGTTCATTTTCTTCTTCTTCTTCATAGAGTTGGGTTTGTATATCATTGGGCACCTCTGCTTTAATCAGAGTTTTGTACTATTAACTCCAAACCCAATGTTTCCTAGTTCCTGTTGCTCGGGTCACCCACTTTATTAATTGTTGTAAATAATATAATGCAAGTAATCGCAAAGAAACGCAAATTAAGTCTCTTTTCGTCTGTAAAACTGTAGTCTTCTAAGACGTCCGCACTCGTCTGCTGCGCTGCCTTCTGATTGGTGGTTGTGTTAATGTCGTCCAAAATCTATACTAACTAGAAAACGTCTTGCTACATTTAAGAAAAACAGAGATGTTCCAATGCGCCAGCACATAGATGAATGATTTGTATTTTTGTTTTATTTGAATAAAAATGCTCGGAAATCTAGGTGGGCGGGGCTACGCTTGAGTAAGTCTGGTGCTGCTAAATAACTACCAGTAAATTTATATATCTCTCTGCAATATATCACAAACTTATTATTGACCCTCAGTTTATATGACCTACGTGCTTAGTGTAAAAGAATTGCTTTCATTGAAGTAGTTCTTGAGGTTATATAGATGGCGAAAGCATTCATATTTGGGAAACCATATATTGATGTTACGTTCCCATGAAATAACAGGTTCTAAAAACCTTAATCAAATGCCAGCATTTTGAAAAGTTTTACTTGAAATCCGTTCCCTTTGGCCTTGAAATTTCTTGGAGCGAATAGAAGCTATCGTGGGGTAACAAAACTGGTTTTTGAGGAAATGAGATGTGTGGTGAATTTTAGTAACTGAGCATCGAAAATTACTTTCATACGAGCGTGGTTCCGAAAATAAAATCAAGAAAATATTCTCAAGAATACTTAAATTTTGGATTCACTAGTACTGAAGTAAATGAAGAAGAAAGGCCTTTTATATCCTTTGCTCAAAAATGTCGGTGGCAGACAGCATGAAACCTACTGAACTTAAACGACATTTGGAAACGCTTCATAGTTAGTACGTAAACAAAATCACATAATTCTTTGAATTAAAATTAAAATCATATGAAAAGCAAAATACATGGTTTAAAAAAAATTTGTGAATGAAAAAGCTTTAGTTGCCTCTTACAAAGTTTCATATAAAATAGCCAGATGTAAAAAGCCTCACACCATTGGTGAAGAGCTTATTTTGCCAGCTGCAATTGAGATAATAGAAATTATGTTTGGAGATAATTTTGCAAAACAATCGCAGTCTCTCTATCCCTCTTTCAAATGATACTGTTGCCCATCGAATTGCTGACATAGCTGAAGATGTAGAGTGTCAGCTTTTGTCGAAGTTGCGTGACAAATTGTTTTCAATACAACTCGATGAGGCAACAGATGGTAATAAAGAGGCTCATTTCATTGCCTATGTTAGATTTTGTGATGATTTTTCAGTAGTAGAAGAATTACTTTTCTGCAAACCAATAGAACTCAAAGCAACAGCACTCGCATTATTTGCTATCTAAAATGATTTTATGAACGAGGCAAACATGGAATGGAAAAATTGCGTCGGAATCTGCACCGATGGTGCTCGTTTTATGTCCAGAAGATTCCAAAGAGTTCAAGCACTTGTGAAACAAAAATCGCCACAGTGCGTCGAGACACATTGCATGATCCACAGAGTAGCTTTGGCTTCCAAAGAGATGAGTCCTGGTTTGAATATTGTGTTAACTACGGTTGTAATCGTAGTAAATTATATAAAAATGAGACCTCTGAAATCTAAAATCTTTTCCGCACTTTGTAAAGACATGGGTGCAGTATATTCAGCGTTACTATTTTATTGCGAGGCAAGATGGTTAACACGAGGGAAATTTTTGCAACGTGTTTACGAATTAAGAAAAGAAATCGCCGTTTTCTTAGAAGAGAAAAACACCAGAAGCTGAGAATTTTCGCGATAATTTATTTGTGATGAAATTGAGCTACATGTGGTCGACATATTCGAGAAATTAAATAACTTCAATCATCAACTGCAAGGAGCAAATACACATATATTGGATACGAGTGATAAAGTTAATGCATTTGTAAAAAAATTGGAATTGTGGAGAAGAAATTTAAAGTAAGAAAACTTAACAATGTTTGCAAATTTGAATGATTGTATTAAAACTTACAAGGCTGAAGAACAACATGTAAAAGGAAGAACAACATGTTTTTGTAACCATTGAAACACATTTAGCAATGCTAGCAAAGAATTTTAAGAAGTACTTTCTTGCTGACGACAAACTGATATCAAGTTACAAGTGGGTGGGGGATCCATTTTAAAATACTCCCATAAGACTCTCAATTAAAGAAGAAGAAACCTTCATACACTTCACGGCAAGCGGCGAAACCAAAAGACAATTGAGTACTAAATCAATCTTTGAATTTTGGGCAGGAGTGGATGATGAGTTTTCTGCACTAAAGATAAGATCATTTCGCATTCTACTACCATTTTTAACATCTTACCTTTGTGAAACTGAATTTTCTATGGTGGTTTCTTTGAAGACAAAATATAGATATCAGCTAAATTAGACAAAGATCTGAGAGTGTCTATTTCCAATATTAAACCCTCCTTCGAAAAACTTTGTTCTGAAAGACAGTCCCAAGGAAGTCAATAAAAATTATTAAATTTGTTTTTAATTTAGGAAGTTGTTATAATTTAATAACTTAATTATTAAATATGTCGAAATGTAGTTTGTTTTGTATGTGTGTTCTTTCCTTTCAGTCACTTAATAAATTTTTTAAATAACATTTTCTCTTGGATATGCTCGCGCCCCACAGGTTGAGAATCACTGATGTTACATGAGTCTTGGAAAGGCAATAATGGATTTTACATAAATATATAATGCAAGTTGCATTGGTTAAAAGCAATAATAGTAAAACTTGGGTTCATTTTTCTTGATAATATATATAAAGAATTCTTGGTTACAATACAAAAGTATAAATAGCTTTTTACATATTTACACAAAGATTGATTGCAAAGAACTTTGGATGATCAGGTACTCCCAAATAATTGTAATTTGCATGATATAAGACAATTATAATGAGGAATTAGGAGAATATTGACAGTTATTAAGTTAAATTTATTTCAAACATTAAGTAAGCCCTGAGTGATCAACTATTGGCGAATATTGAGTGTCGCCATCTATCGACAACATTAAGGACTTCTTAATCCAACAAAAAAATTTATTTATCAGCAATAGTTACAGATGCAATTGAGTTTTTAGCACCCTTAAATGTGGCGGCTCTTTAAACTAAAATAATTTAAGTGTTAGTAGCTGGCGATAACTTGAGGATCACTCTGGGCTTTTTGTATTATTGGAATCATGAATATGATAATCAGGTATTTTATTAATTTCAGTATTTTTAACTGTGCATAATTTTCTATAAAATTTTTCAGCAAGGTGTTTGATAAAGACCGACACACTTAGCATGCCTACGTTTTTTCTAATTATTGCTTTCCTGCAAAGCCATTCTGCTTTTATAATTAATCTTATTATTATGTTTTGCCTAGTTTTAAGTACATTAAGAGTTGTCGTGCAGGCAAAACCACCAATTGGAATGGCTAGGTAAATATAGATTGTAGGTAAAGCTTATCGATTAGTAAATTATTCTCGTTTGACAACTTGGAATTTCCGGCAAGAAGTGGGTAGTGTTTGTATAGAGCAGCAATGGTTTTGCCTCTGATTTTATTGACATGTGGCTTCCACGTAAGGGTTTTATCTAATGTTACACCTAGATATTCAATCTGAGTGCTCCACGGTATATTTGTCCCATAAATATTTAGTTTTTTTTTCATGATTTGACTTTTTTGTGAAGAGGAGTCGGTAGTATTTATCTTAATTTCCAGGTCGGTAGCCAGTTCTTAATTTTACGAATATGCCTCATTAGTTTGTTGCGGATAATGGTATGTTCTTTGTGGGTCGCCAAGATTGCTGTGTCATCAGCAAATAGACACAACATATTGACTTCAGATTGGGAGAAATAATTTATAAAGATATTGAAGAGGAAGGACCCCTGGAGCGAACCCTGGGGCACTCCCGCTTCAATTTGTTTGGTGGTTGATAATTTATTATTGATTTTATCCTCAAAGTATCTGCCACTAAAGTAATTTTGAATTAGTTTTATCAAAGGTTGTGGGAATTAGTACCTTGTCAATTTATAGAGAAGGCTATACTGCCACAGTCTATAACATGCCTTCTCGATATCTGAGAATAAAGCAATATATTAATTTAAAGCATAAAGCTCAGTTTTAAATTCAAACAAAATTCAATTCTACTTTAAAAATACTCTTATATTAAATTCGAAAAAGTGTCATTAGAAGAACCGGACTTATGCAATTTAGAATTAATTATAAAAAGATATAATTGATTTCATATACTGATACAATTATTTTAAAAAAACATAAAAAAATTTTAAGCGGGAAATAATTCGTAACATATCATAGATATAAGCTGATGTAATTATTCGCAATCTAGTATACTACATTATTCACATTTTCTTGCCTTTGCTGAAGCGAATAGATCAATTACTTTATCAAAGTTGATCATTTCAAAATTTTCTTTTTCTATACTTAAAATTATTAAATCACTTAGACGGTTTTGACTCATGGTAGATCATAAATAAGTCAAAATAATTTTATTTTGCTGAATGAACGGTCATAGCTTGCAATTGATGCAGAAAAGGTAAAAAGTATTTGAATGGCAACCTCTCCTCTCTATCTTCACCGTTTGAGATAAGGCATGTTGAAAGCTATAATAGAGTTTCTGGCTTAATTTCATTGCTACTGCTGAGTAACATCTTTCAGTCCCACATTTCTCTATAGACTTCTGTTCCATGGAAATCTGTATGACAAAATTCCGCAAACTTTTACATTGTTAAGCATGGTGACTTAGCGCTCCCAAGGTACAATTCCGAGGATCAATTCTCAGGCTAGGTCAACTCAATTTTTCATTCTTTTAGTGGATTAATTAACTGAGTACCACTTATGCTTGGGAACTAAACACCGGGGATTTTGCTTTGGGCTGACCACCTAACCGGGGTATATGCTTCGCATCGCAGTGCCCTCGGTTAGGAAAACAGATGTGGGGACTGTAGGCGTTGATCCGGATATTACAGTTTTGAAGTCGGGATATTTATTTATGATTTAATTTTTAACTTTTAAGAAAATTGATTTTATTGATTTAACATTTCCATAACAATGTCTTAAAAAATTTTATATGTATTTTTTCTAGCTTAATAACCAATTGAAGCAATTAAACATTTTTACTCCCTATTAATTGTGCATTATCTTATATATGAAAGATTCTGCAAATTGTCTTAATAAATATATGTATTTTTTCTCTCTCTACTCTCTGTACGATCATCTTCTATACGATCACTAGGTGTTGAACGTATGCTATAACTTATCTTAACAAATTTTCAAAAATTCTATATAATAATATTTTACAGACTTTAGTTATATTTGTTGCAAAATAATAATTGGGTAAGACTTTACTCCCCTAATTTAGGATCAACTCACCTGATTTTTCACAATGATATCTTTTTAAACATTTCGTTTAACACAGATTAAACAGAAAATTTTATTTCAGAAAAATTCCTGTGAAAAACAATTTTAACTTTATAGGAAATTTCGCTTATAAAATTGCTTTTTAAATTATATCATTAAGACCATTAGTGTAAACAAAAATTATTTTTATTATAAGAAATTTAAATCACAAAATGTAATATTGATAGATTATAATATGTAATTTTTATACTATAAAACCAATTTTTCGGATTCCAAAATTAGAAGACCTTTGTTAATAAGTCTTCATTTAATTTCAGTTTAGACAACTAAATTATGCGATAGCATTATCAATGCAAATATCTGATGAGCAAGCAGATGTTAGTAAATATTTATACCAGCAAAAATATGAAATAAATGTTCAAATTGCAAAAATATATAGTAGACAGAAAATATAATTTACGGCAATAATATTTTAAATGTCAAAACTACAGATTTTCAAAAGTTTACATTTTTATTTCCGATGAAGCGATGTTTTGGAAGAAACGAAATACTAACTGTGTGAACAATAAAAAGGAAGGAAAGTTTATGTGTTTTCCTAGAATTCGGAGGTAATTAGTTCTCGATCCCCTCTATTTCTATTCCAGGAAGACAAGTCCCTACGCAGCATACTGTAGTGCTATTTTACGAAAAACTTCCCTTTTTTCTTTGAAGGTCAGTCTGGCGCCGGACATAATATTTTGACAAAGGGAATTGCTAATATGAAACACGTTTCAGCAGGAATTTTCTCACGAGTGTAACGCATCACTAGACTGAATGGCTACTACAGTAAAAGTCTGATATAAAAAATATACAACGGATTTATTTTTATTTTGGGACAATGAATAATACAATTTCACTAAATCTTAATAACTACTGAAACTGATCTTTCTATATCGCTTCTTGATAATTGAAGTAAAATCTGACTTTTCTGTTAATAGTACATTCAAATTCTTACAAGTTTCCATTAATAATATTTCAGCTGTATGAAATTTTCTTTTTTTGTGCATAATTATTTATTACGTTATTATAATCAAAATAAGATTAAATTTTCACATTTTTATCATAAAAGGATATCAAAAATATTAGTGAAGAACTGCATGTTAAATAAAATGATTTAATCTGTTATGAGAAATTAAAAATAGGACGTCAATTATAATATTTCAAAACATTGAAATTTCGATAAAAAAAACTTGAATTTTTGAATAATTGTAACACCCAGAAAGGTCCAGAGGAAATAATATTCATTGAACGTTTTTTTATTTATTTTTTATATTGATAAAACAAACTTACTTATTTTGTTATTATTATTGTTATGACTTTTTTAGTATATAACTTTACTTAGATAACTTGAATGACAATTGAGTCATAAAGGGCACTGTGTATCTTGGCGTATTCACAAAATTAAATAGGTGTCTTTCATGAGCTTACTCTTCTGTAATCTCCCAAATTTAATAGATCAAAAAATTTCCATATTACATTAATACAAATAATTTGGTAAATAACTTTATACTAAAGTGAAAATCTCTCATATTCAATAAATGGAACTGACCAATCTAATATTCCAGAAATTTTATATGAAAAAAATTAAGATACTTTCGCTATTTACACATTTACAAAATTTGTAGTACAAAACAATAGTATCACAAACTTTCAGTAAAGTATGTGACTTAAAATGGAAAGGATTAAAAGAATGAAAACCGATAATCTAACTAATTTAGAAATGTAAATCGAAAGTATTGTTAAAAGAACACAATTTTTAAAAGGAACTAAACCATGCAAAATTATTATTAATAAAGAAATGTAAGAGTAAGAGAATCCATAGTGTCGAAATCCATAGCTCAAATTGAGCAAATTATTAACATAATTATTCATTTTCAACTATTATTTAAATATTTATTAAGATATGAAATTTAATAAAAAAAAAGAAATAAGGTGGCAACTGATTATTTTATGCGCTGGCCTTCACTACAACAATTTATTTTTTTGATTCCTTATCGTGATCGTATTGTGTCAGAATCAAGAAACACAGCTCAAAATTTCACTTCGTTAATTCGTCTCGTTAATCTGTCAAATTACTTTCATTGTTCTCTACTGTTATTGCTATTACTATATATAATTTTCTTTTTTATTTATTTGCATAGACATTTTACGAAGTTACCGGAAAAAGTTCTCTTTTTTTAGGAAAAAGATGCAATAGATAATGTCAGAGAAAGACCTTAGATTTTGTAATAGACAAGAAATGCCTCATCAATAATTACCATTGGAATTCATATGTACACAATGAAAATTAAATATTTGATTTTAAAAAATCCAATATTACAAAGGTATGAGAAAGATTCAAGGAATGCTTCCAAATCATATGTCCCACCCATTGTAATTGGCAACACTAAAATGATTCAAAGTAAAGTACAAGTTTATGCTCCTTTTCCATGCGAGAAAAGGAACTATTAAGTAAATATATATACTTAAATGTTGGATAACATAAGTGATAAGAAATAAAAAATTTTAAAAATAGCATATGAAATTAAAAATAAATAAATCTTCAGCGATTAACATAATAAATGCACCATTAAAGAAACTTGAAATAATCAAGTTAAATTATAATATCGAAAGTTATTGTCGCTATAAACAGCCTCTAAAATTTTAATAATTACAGTTGAAAATACCTCCGAAGTATAAAAATATAATAGCAGAACTCAATAATTTAATATTTCACCAATATACAAAAACAATTAGTCATCAAAACATTTTAACCTTTACAATATCAACAAGAGAATTTCATATAAAAACTATGAAACATTTTGAACATAAAAATTTTTCTGTAGAATCTCGACTTCAATATAATAATACTAATATCTTCCAAATAATATTTTCTTGTATATGATTTCTGTATTTAATGGTAAATATGTCATACAGTGAGGCCAAAAAAAAATCAAGTGGAATAAAAAAGTGATGACTCTAAAGATCATAAGGCGTATAATAAATATATCATTTTTATTATCAAAGAAACGCGAAATAAAGAATAGTTTAGCAAGATAAATCCTTTAAACTACAATACTATATTTACTTTGAAGTACAAAATATATTAAAATTACATATTTTGTCATTTGAGTGTAATATACGGGTCAAAAATTGTCTAGAAAGTAATTTTAAAAACTTCCTGAATGATGATTAATATGATGAGAAATAAGCAAGAGTGAATACTTTAGAAACGTAATACATTATCTACTATTGTATCATGTGGCCAAAAAAGTGATAATAAAATATGAATTTAGGAAAAGGAGAATGACAGAAAATATAAAATTTGACATTAATACGGAATATAAACTCTGTTGACTTTCACGCACGCGTCACAAAGAATTTTTCAACCGCCAGTAAAAAATCTTATTGGTCACAGTTTAGAGAACTGAAGTTAAAATTTCCTGCAATTACATCTGCAAAAAATTCACATCAACAGGCGAAAGATCTTTATATTTACCAAAATTTGTTTCCCGGATTTATTGTTGCATTACTTATTGGTTGCATGGTTTCCTTCATTAATAACTTTTATTGCCTTTAATGTTTTATTTTAACAATAACCATTATCAAATAACAATTTTCATGATAATGTTTCATAAAAAAGTTCGTACATAAAATAATACACTGGTGCCAATACTGTCTTCGTACGACCGCATCCAAATAGCATCTGGGCATTGCATGTTGTTGTTATTGATAGCAATGGCGTTCACCGGTTTCTACCACTCAATTACTGCAGTGACGTCACGACCAGTTTTTGTTTCAGCCAGCAAGCCTTGTATTCTAGAGGGTGTTGCTAGATTCCCCATCGGATAGGGAAGATGCGCCTCTCATTCACCTTTAGGGATTTACTGTGGCTGAGTCACCACATTTATTTCAAGAATCTGCACCCTCCCCCCGCATGGATTACCCCAACTTCTTAACTTTCAGGAATTCGTTAATGAAGTTGGCTCGATGGGTTGAAAATTATCGGCCAAGAGGAAAGAAGGGTCTATGAAAGTACACATGGTGCATGGTGGAATATATACAAGTACACATGGTGTGTTTTCTGATGCAGCAAAGAATGTAATATTTGTCTTTTTACCTAATCATATGCTAGCTATCATTAATGGCAGTATTGCATATCTAGGCATTTCAACAGGAAACACTGAATACACTTTATTTTCAATCTACTATTGCTCTGACTTTTGCATTATTTCAAGATACCAGATTCACATATGTTTTTCTTTGCGTAATCATGACTTTTTCGAAGTCCATACAATCTCACTTATTCAAAATAAATGAATTAAAAATATTTATAACTACAAAATCATATATAAAACGGACATCAAAGAAACGACCGAAATTGTAATACAAAATAGGTCTGACTTTTAAGGAAGAAATGAAACCACACTTAATTTCAAATTGTAGAAAATATGTGCCGAATCTCTACGCAAGTTTGTAATGAGAAAATTGAATCTTTACAGAGAATATAATTTTCAATAATGTATGGGGTGAATGCTTATGATCAAAAATCATTAATAAAAAATGTATATGAAAAAAGATTTGACAAATCTAATGATCTAAAATAGAATCTTTACCTGATATAATATAAGTAGAATTTTAAAATATAAAGCAACACATAAAAACTTTTTTAAAGAAAATTAATTTTATGGTAACAGAATGACATTTCAATCCAATGGAATATAACATTTCAGTTAATACACAATCATTATAAGGAAATTACTAAATTTAACAAAACCCCTTACCATATTATCTCAAAGATACAGAACCTGCTCTAAAATTATACACAGTTATTTTTTTCAAATTAATCCTGTTATATTTTCTCTTGTGTTAATTCTTTTAGCACAATGTGTTGCCTAGAAATAAATTATTACTCAAAGTTAGGAAAAGAAGGAAATTTAAACTTGTTCCGCTAAACCATAAAAAGATATCAATCAACCCCTTATTCAACTACCCTAAATTATTTGGAAGAATTATTAAAAAATGATGTAATATTTAAATCAAGTATTTCCTAAAAAAAAAAAAAAACACACACACACACACTCAATAAATGTGTTAACAACGAAACGTTATAAAATCATTGGAATTCATTAGTGAAGACTTTCATCTAAAAGAATGATCAGTTTACTTTGTTTTGTATGTAACCAGTTATAATTTATAATTTTGATTACATATGGTATATTATTAAAACTCCCTGTGTAAATGAATAAGACATAATTTTCATTTAAAAGAAGTTTAATAATATTTCAGATAGAAATCTTTTTGGCCCAAAATTTTATATCAAATATAAAAATGAAATTTATATAAATTTTACTTTAATATTTAGATTAATATTACTATTAATATTTAGATCAGTGTTCATTAAAAAAGAAAGTAATGGTTGAATTTTATATTTATTGTACAGCATGTGAATATTAAAATATTCTCAGAAATTCATAGCCTCACTGTAGCTGATCACAACACTATATGATTTAAATTCATTACCGTAAAATAACTATAGAAAATCGAACTGAACTGAATAGAAAATCGAACTGATTTTAAAATTAAAAAGAATCTATAAAATGGTAAGGGGTTTTGTAAAATGTCCTCCTAGCAGAAAATACGAGATTGATGTTTAAATCCCTTACAACAGATTACCATTACACATTCACAAAATCAAAGCCCAGGTCAAAGCATTTGAGATCTATCAAAACAATTTTTTATTCTTTCGCTTATTTTAGACAGAAGTAATCTAGTTACATATTTAACTTCACTAATGTAACCCATTTAATTTTTGTGAATATTTGTTATATTTTACAGTGTAAAATTCTTGCACAAACTGGATTTAATTCCTACAATACAGATGCACAATTCTTCTCAAAGCTTCTTAGATAGTAAAGAGAATTGTACCCTTAACATTTGTATTTTTTATAAATTGCAATTACTGTGTTGTTTCTTACGTCTGTTACATAGGAAAACTAATTATAATCTTAAACTTTATAGTGTATTGAAAATGCAGGGATTCTTCCTATAACGCGTTCGATATTTGCTATTACATCCGTGATTATACGTATCATGTATATATAGTCTTTTCAAAATGAATGAATATTTAATCTAACCCAGTATTATCAGCAAATAAAGAAACTATATAAAAAATTAAAATATAATAATTATATAAAATGAACTAAATGAGGAAGAATAATAAATAACTTCAATGCCAAATAAAATCCTCGAAATGAAACTTCAGTTCGTTCATTTTATTACATTAATCAACACTTTATGGACAAAGGGAGCAAAATTCTTGGGAGTTTTACTTTCTTTGACCAATTATTTGAATGTTGCCTTTGAGTTACAATATAAAAAAGCCAATAAATCAATACATTTAAACAAATATTTCATACGCCTGTTAATTCACTTCTATAGCAGCATTTCTAGAAATTTTGTTAGTATCTGAGCAGAAAGATATTCAAAAATATTTATAAGAATAGCAAATTTTGTTCTTATTTCTGTAATTCAAAAATTCAAAATATTTCAAGAAATTTTCTTTCAAAAAAAGAGGATAACAAAGCTGAAAAAAATTTGAAATGAAAGACAAGATATATCTTAGAATTTTATCATAGAGAAATCTTTCTTTTATAAAATATTACAGATTTCACAGAAAATCCCGAATCCAGACAAAGAAAAAGTAAGAATAAATTACTTCACTTTTCTCCGATTTTAGCATTATAAATAAACTTCTATGGTTATTGATATCCTTAAAAATTAGACCTAAAGACATATTCTGTTTAAAATTTTCATAGCCATTTGGTTACCAAATAAAAGTATATTTTATTAAGACATTTATCATTAAAATTCGTTGATATCTGATTTATGTGAAGTATATAAGTTGCACAAATCAACCCACATTTTCCTTATTTTCAGATGTGAAAGAACAAAGCAAACAGTTTCAGATATCTATGTTACAACTTTTGCACCAAGGTCTATTCTAATAAAAATTTCTATTATAATCTTCACATTAGAATATGGAAAATTTAAAAATGCATAAGAAAATAATTTTAATAAGCTTTTTAAGGTACAGAAAAAACGAAAATTTTTCACTTATTTAAAAAAATGGACACTTTGAAATATTCACTCATTTTCTGCCAAAACTTTAAAAAAGGAGGTTTGAAGGCTTGCAGCTGTGGTTGTTAATGTATTTGTGCTTAAGTTCGAATATAATCGTGATTGAAATGTTTGTAATGGTTCAGAATTCATACAAAAAATTTATTTTCCTAGTCTTACTAACTTAAAATTCTCATTTGTGAAAGAGCAGAGCGAACGGTTACAGAGTTTTATGTAATACACTTTATTGCATCAAGATCTACTCTAAGTAAAAATTTCGAAAAATTTCAAAAATGCAAATGAAAGTAATTTTTAAAAAAAATTAAAAAAAAGAAAACGGAAATTTTGTATTTTATTTAAAAAGTATAGACACTCTCAAAAATTTAATCAACTTCTGCCAAACTGTAAGAAATGAGGTTTGGAGTCTTGCAGCTGTGGCTTTCAGCGTATCTGTGCCTAAGGTAGAGTTTAATCGTAATTAAGATGTTAGTAATGGTTAAGAATTCATGCGGAAATTTAATTTCCATGGTCTGACTAATTTAAAATTCAAAAGAGACCGGTCTTAAATGCACATTACTTTTGTTAACATGTTATTTAATAAAGTGCGCGACAATATAACATCATCATTAATATTATAATTTTACTGAAATATAACAGGTATAAATTTAATCATTGTTTAAAAAATTAAAAAAATTATTTCAATGTAAGTAATTGAAATTTGAAATTTATAATAAAAGTTATTTATTTATTGATATAATAAATATTATTATATTATTGCAGTAATATTAATAAGACTTAATCCTATGAATGTGTATCAGGAAACATAAAACATTCAGATCCGTAATCCTGCAGTATAAACACGGTAAGCGTATAATGCAAATAACAGATGCTAACGCTTTGATATTGCTTTATGTTTTATTTAACTATTTTCAATATTCATCGACAACTGCTAACAAATTTAACTATTGTTACATAGTCATTTATCAGTTTCGTACTTATTGAATTATTTCGCTACTTGATGCTTCAACACCAGCGTTTACCGATAAAAATGCAGTATTTTCAACTTCATATTCACATAGCACTTTAGAAGAAGTTTTAAAATGTTTTTATATCATAAAATTTAAACTAAAAAAATTTTATACTACTGTCATTTGAAGAGTGAAAAATTTACAGTAGAAAAGCGTATGAAAGTAACCAAAATTTAAAAAAATTACCAGTTAAAATGACAGTTAAATTTTTATGAGTAATAACTCATACTTAGAGTACAGGGACAAGAGGAAATCACAATGTGGTTAATCAACAAATATATCAATCTTCCAGTTTTAGTTTATTATAAAAAAATATAAATCATTCTCCATTATACTAAATGAATATTTGGTAACAGTCCATTTTAGACAAAGTTGTCGATGTTTTAATGAAGTAATCAATGTGTTCACGTCCTTTTTATACGTTTGCTCGTAAACAGGTAACACGAGGACAGTATATTTGAATAATAACTAATTTGCAATGAAATACATGTATTTCCAGAAAGTAATAAATATCACATTTTGGCTAATATTTGTTTTATTTACACTATTAAAACTTGAAAAAACAAGGAATTTATTTTGTATACAAACGGCCACGTCCATTTCCTATCGTCTCATAGCATGCAAATATTTATTTACTGAATTCTTGTTTTAGAATGTGCTATATTTTTGCCACATCAATATTATTTAGTTTTTATTATTTGTATGATTTCATCTGGCAACACTAAGCTTGTTGACTTTCACAGCTATCTTTCATTATTTGGATTCCACCGCTTAAGTAGGAGCTATTCATAGACAGACCTCGCCAATGTGGTAAGTGTTTCAAATTCACTCATAATTCTAACAAATTCCCTTACGAAGTATTGTGCGTGCACTGCGGAGAAAAAAACATGGAGAAATATGCTTAAATCAGATGAGATGCTCAAATTGCACAGGTTTACATAGAGCCGATTATAATGAATGCCCAACAAGGACAAAAGAAAAAGAAATTCTCACATTTAAAGCAGAAAATAATTTAACACTAAGCGAAGCTAGAAGGCGATTCGCAAACAAAAATACCTTATATGCAAAGAAAACTTCCATGCCATTAGCCAGTCCAGACGTAGAATCGATGCAAGGGATCCTTGATAAATTGGCCCTTAAACTGATAACCTCAATTGAAAAAATCATAGAACAACAACTAACTAAAATTTGTAACATGTTTAAAAAATCTTTAGACTCTACTGTGGATAAAATCAATGAAACAGTCTATACTAAAATTAATGAAACAATTTCAAAGTTGACCACACCAATCTCTCCTAAAAGAGAAAGGAAGAAAAAATCAAAGATAATAAAAAATCCCAAAGCTTCAAAGTCAAATCAAATGGACTTGTCAGCAATACGAAACAGAGAGAGAGAGTGATCTCTCAGATTTCTATGTTGGATAATTACAGTTACCGACTTAACCCATTTAATTATAATTTCATATTTGAAAGGATTTCAAATAAATAATTCTTATATCCGTTTTATATAAGTGCCATAAATCTCTAGTTAATACATTTTCAAAATGAAAATTTTGCAGTGGAATGCGAGGAGCGTTACCAACAAAATAGACATATTTAAGTTAGAACCTTTCATTTTCGCAGATGTATTAGTGATACAGGAAACTTTCCTTAGACCAAAAGACTTATTTAACCTAAAGAAAAAATCATCTACAGAAACGGCGGCGGCCTAGTGATTGCAGTTAGAGAATCAACATCAAAAGTAATTTATAAGAACATATATAGCAGCAGTGGAACAGAAATATTGATCGTGAAAATCACTAATCGGAACGACACTATTACCATATTGAACATATATTCACCCAAAGGAAAAATTGAATACAGAGAATATCAAGATATACAAAAATATATAACACACAAATGCCTAATTTTAGGAGATTTTAATATCAAAAATGACCTATGGGGCGGGGAAACTAGCACTCATCAGGGACAAATATTGGCCGACTGGATCAACGAACATAATCTCTGCATTCTGAATTTATCTACTCCGACACATATTTCTCCTGCAGGAAAAGGTTCAAATATAGATCTATCAATTTGTACTTCTAGCTTATTTCCACAATGTCATATCACAATAGAAGAAGATTCATTTTTTAGTGATCATTTCCCTATAGTCATTGACGTTCTTACCTTAGATCAAACTCCAAGAGTGTATAGGTCACGCAGATGGAAAGATATCATCAACCAAATAAACGAAGAGTTGTGTAGTGAAACTAACAGTTCATATGACAGTTTCCATAATATTACAGTTAAAGCCATAGAAGACAACAGCCATGAGCAAAAAATACCTGAAAAGCATTGTGGAATAATTTATGAAGTAAATTTTCATTTCTAAAAAAAGTGTACCTAAAGAAAGCTAGAAATACCTTAAAAACCAAGAACTGGATTTTGTACAAAAATTTTCTGCAAAATTACGATATATCATAAAATCGTCTAAAACTAAATATTGGGATGATGTCTGCAAGAAGCAGCAAGACCCGTACCTACTTTCCCGTATATTTAACTCAATGAATCGCCGATACAGAGATATCCAAAATTCTAACCTCCTAATAAATTTTAACAACCAAGAACTACATTCACCAAAATCCCAAAGTGAAGCTTTTGCAATACACTTCAATGACAAAATATACCATGAGCCAATACCAATCGACTACTCTGGATCAGAGAATATGAATTTAAATAAAAAATTTACAATCAACGAGCTGAAATTAGCCATTAAGAAAACTAGAATATCCATACCAGGAGAAGACAAATTTCTGCAAAAGTATTTAAATCACTAAATGAAGTAAGCACACGCCAGATACTTCAAATATTTAATGATATACTTGATCAATGCACTATTCCTGACAGCTGGAAATCTTCTATTATAATACCAATCCAAAACCAAACAAACCACAATCCACATTAAATTCATACAGACCTATATCTCTAACCTCTGTTCCTACTAAAATATTCGAAAGAATGCTATCCTATAGAATCACAAATTTCCTTATTTCCAATCAGAAGATAGAAGAACGCCATCTAGGGTTCATACCTTTCTTAGACATTCAAACTGCAATACAACTTTTTCATTATGATCTGCATCAGGCAAAAGCCCAAAAGAAATTCATTATTGCAATATCACTGGATATAAAATCTGCATATGATTCAGTGTACATAGACGGATTAATATACAAATGCCTACAGTTGGGAATAACAGGAAAAACCGCCAAATGGATTCACAACTTTCTACAAGATAGAAGGATAAAAATAAGATGGAGAAATACATGTTCAAAACCAGTTCAGTCAACAAAAGAAGTTCCACAGGGAAGTGTGTTGTCTCCCATTTTATTTACAATTTTCATGTCAGACTTCCATGAAACTATCCCCCAAGGAGTTAAACATATAATATACGCAGATGACATACTAATTTACTGTACAGGTGAAAAATTGGAAATAATTAAGAAAAAATTGCAAGAAACTTTGTATAACATAGAAAAATGGAGTAATGACTGGAAACTACAAATAGCTTATCAAAAGTGTTCAGCAGTAAACTTATCCGGGTGTAGGGAAAATCCTGACTGGTCAATACAGTGTAACAATGAAAAAATTGAATGGAAAGACAGTCTAAAATTCTTAGGAATTATATTTACAAAAAATGGAAACTTCCGGCCGTTCGTAACATACCTTAAAAATAAAGCATCTAGAAGAATAAATATTTTAAAAGTACTCTCTAACAAAAATTATGGAGCAAGATCGCATCATCTAATCCAGTTAGCAAAATCATCTATCTGCAGCATTCTATACCACAATAGCAATATCTTTAGCTTAACAAATCATTCAGTTACAAAACCTTTAGAAACAATACAAACGTCGGCACTAAGAACTGCATTAGGGTTACCAAGATTCACTCCTAATATTCTCCTACGAAAGATTGCAAATATTGGCACAATAGAATCTGAATTTAGGAAAATGTCAAGCAGATTTTGGCTAAAACATATCTCATTGGAACAACTATCACCTCTCAAAAATATCATCCAAAACAGCTGCAATTCCGTGGAAAAGAGATATCACATACCCCTAGTGAAAACAATAGAGGAAGAAAACATTAAAATACCCCACTTTTTCCAATATAAGTATCCACAAATTCCCTCTCCAAACAATTTCTCCATCCAAGTCGACAAATACGATTTCCAAGATAAATATCTAACCAATCAAGAAATTATTCAATTTTTTAATGATTTTGACAATAGCCTAATAGATCAATCTAACAGAATAGCCACAGATGCATCTAAAAAAGAAGATATAACCTCTATTGCTGGATGGTCTGAAAAAGGATCATTTGGATACATAGTTAATAATATACGAAAACAGTAAATATTACCTGAGGATTGGAGACATCCCGGAGTGGAACTCGATGGGGAGATCTCTCAATTCACGCAAAGAGGATGCTTGCCAGAAGCCTAGCTAGAATGCTACTGACTCCTTCTCTGCTTTGCCGTTTCGGTCTGGCTGATTCAGACAGTTGCAGTTCATGCTATGCGGTTGATAATGCTGAACATATAATCTTATATTGCCCCAGACATAAACAGGACCGCAAACAATTCTTGCCTAATTTAAAAATACAAGAGAAAATAGCAAACTACAAACAGTTGATCAAAATCGTCACATCTAACTCGAAAAAACTAAAAACGTTTATTAAACTCCTCTTAAGCATCAACAGATTTTGAATAAAGATCTTCCTAGAATAATAGAGACAAAAGCCGGAGCAGCTAAAAGTCTCAGAAATACCAACCAACCGCTTAAGTAATGTTTTGATTTTGAAACTTGTATTTCTGTTTGCTGTTCGGCCTTCATAAAACAGTTCTTTCAGAACTACTTTCTCAAATAATAGTCTCTTGAATCGAGCCTTGTAATTTCCATCATAATGCATGCAATTAGTTCAAGATACATGAAACCTAAAGGCTGACTAACGAAACGGAAATTTGCTGTGATTGAATCAGCTCGTAAAAGACAATCAAAACTTGCTGAGGAAGCTGTACCAAAGGAAACAGTTGACTAAAAATTTTCTTTTGTAGACCTAATGTTCCAGAATAACTCACCATTTACGTAAAGATATTCCTCCTGCAAGTGGAAATGAGTATATTCTTATGAATAAAAACTGCTTCTCCAGCCTTCTTAGGAATTTGCAATGCAGTAATTCTGGTGTCTTCTCTTTAGATGTATCCACTCAGAAAAATTATGGTGTTTCTGTGAAACTAGAAATGCCCTTCAAATCTTTCAAAGAAAATTTTGGCTCAACTTTTTTAGTGCAAGAGAACCTTACTTACGAAAATTTGATGTCAATAACAAAATTGTGGCAGCTTTTTTGAGATTTGGAAAAGGCCATGCAGCAATGGAATCATTCTATGGAACACTGGATTGTACAAACAAGAACAGAAAAAAATTTTCTAAATATTTCTCTAATTTATTTTTTAAAAAATGAAGGGTTTCGAGATGAAATGTTAAAAGAAAGCCACATCGCCGTTAGGAAAGCACATTTGGAATCAAATTCAAATTTAAATCCTAAGAATCAGATGCATATTTCAGTGTCCTATTATGGAATTTGGAAGAAACGAGGTCATACTTCTTTATATGGTATTGGAATAGCCATTGATTCCCTCACAGATTTAGCAGTTGACTTTGAAATCATGTCGAAGTACTGTTCGGAGTGTACAGTTGGATCTCGATATCTCGGGGAAGACAGTGCTGAATTCCACATTTGCAAAGAAGGACAGAGAGAAAACTGCCAAAAAAATTTCAGCGGATCATCTAGGAGCATGAAAATGGTTGCTGCATCACGAACTTGGAAAAGTTCACTTTCACATAATATGTTGTATACAACAATTATATGTGTTGGTGATTCTAAAACATTTATTAACTCAAACGAAGAAAAAATATATAGTGATATTCCAATTGTTAAGGAAAAATGTATTAATCATTTTGCGAAAGACTTGGAACTGCACTTCGTAAGGTTATAAAAGAATGGAGAGTGAAAGGCTTCACACCTAGTGGTTAAAAGCAAGGCAATTTAAAGGAAGAAACTGCTGTAAAACTTCAATTTTTTATAGGAAAGCAATAAAAGATAATCCTCCTGATATTCGAAAGATGAAAACTTCAATTTTAGGGTGACTCTTTATCACTGTATGTCAACGAATAAAAAGCCTCAACCTAAGAAATCTCCCACGGGACGTTTACCATGGAGCTTTTATCAAAGAGCTGTGGAATGCAATGAAATACCACAAAATCACACATTGATGAAGACTAAACTTTCAGAAAAAATTGTCGAGAACATATTACCAGTGTACCAAAGATTGGCTTTTCATTAAATTCTTCTTCGTTGTGCTTCTGCAAAAACTCAGAATGCAAACGAAAGTCTTCAAAGTTGTATATGGAAAAATTGCTCGAAAGATATATTTGCATCTAAAAAGAGACTGGAGTATGCAGTAACGCTAGCCATAAGCGAGCTCGTTTTTGGAGTATTTTAAATACAACAAAACTAAGTGCAGGAGTGATGTCTGATCACACTTCAAAACTTACAAAGAAAAAAATGCAACAAGACTTTAACAAAAAAATCAAAGGTCATCAGATTAATATAAATTGCAGCAAATGTCAAAAAAATATAAATATAAAGTCAAAAAATATAAAACAAAATCCAAAAAATATTGCCTACAGTGCTGGTGCATTTTGAAAAAAAATTAATTTAAAAAATTTAAGATGTGTATGTGTTTAAAATTTTAGAGCATTAATATTCTACCTTTTTTTACAAAACCCATCAGCGTAAGAGGAAGACCAAAGCTGATATGGGTGAATGCAGTCGAAGAGGACTGTAGGGTCCTTGGAACAAAAAATTGGAGGAGTTTGGCTGCCAGTAGAGGTGGATGGAAGAAACTTGTTCAGAAGGGCTTGGCCCATCCTGGGCTGGCACGCTATGAATGATGAATATTCTACCTACAAAAAATAAATAAATGAATAGTAAAATCAAGAAATGTGTGAAAATGTAAGGCATATAAGAAATAAAAATATATATTTTTCTATTATTTTTCCAATACCTATGTATATGAAATAATTTTTAAAATATATTACTTTTTATTATGTTTACAATTTTGTATTTATCTAGAATTTTAAAATTAGTATAGTATATGCTTATAAAATTTATACTTTCTATGCAATATGTATGTTGTAATAAAAACTTTTCAAATGTTCCAAAAAATTTTAAAAATGTAATATGTAGGTTTTAATTAACAAAATTAATTTTAAATAAAATTGTATGTTTTTTTTTAAATAATGAAACATACTTTGATGAAAAAATTCAATAAAAAAAACAATTTAACGGTATTTAAATATGAAATTATTGTCTCAAGTACCTCTTTCAGATTTGAAATACTGCTTTTCTTAGATTTAATTTTTTTGATAAATATGTGAACATAATGGGCTCCATGCGCATTAATTTTTTTCTGTACATGGAATTTGCTACAGTTTTTCCATATGTTGTGTTGAAATATTCCAAAAAAAATTGGTTACAACTTTACATAAAATTAAAATTTAAGGCCTAAAATTAATGTTCATGTGATATTTTTAGGAAAAATTTTATAATATGAATTTAAAATTTTTTTATTTTACAATTGTACTTAGTAAAATGTTATTTTTTAAAATAGATTATTTCGTATATATATAAATATTATTATTGTTGGAAATTGAAAGAATATTTCCATATTTAAGACGCAGGGGGTTCTTTCAGTATTGAACATTTATCAGATATTATAATAACATTTATTGCCATAAATTACTTTTCAATTTATATTTTAACTTGAAGTTTTACAGTTTCACTTACACTTATAAGCTTAATATTTGTGCCAAATTTCTAGATATTTGGATAAAAATTTTAAAAAATTAGTTAGTCCACTGTCCCCTTAAAGTTAAGAAGTCATTATAATCATCCTGGTTATGACAAAGATGATTTCCATACATTAAGAAGTTAATCTAATTCCCGTATCCTCACTAAACAGAGATTATACAACGTAAAGAGAAAAATCTGCGAGTTTGTTATTTTGCAGTACATTAAGAATTCAGCAAAAATTTTCTTTGTGAAGTTAAAAAAAATTTAATGATAATTAAAAAATCGACTTTAGGGAACCCATTGATACAATAGTATTAGAAAGTGATTCCCTACCCATTAAAGAATGCGACACAAATCTTAGAAGCTGTTGTAATAATGTTCGGAGTTCTAGTAGATAAGTTCCTAAATCCAGTACTGATTTTTATGAGATTAAGTGCGACAACTTTATGCTGCAATTGATGTTTTATGCTCTTTTTAATTAAAAACTGCAGACGAGAAAATAAAAGAAAAGAATATAAAATTAAAGTTTACATGTCAAAAAAAATTAATAACGTTTTTTCCTGAACATGTATATATATATATATATATATATATATATATATATATATATATTGATCCGACCAACATATCAAGCTCTGCATTTCTACCTTCTATTTGCCACATAAAAACAATCTTCCAGAGCAAGATATCAATCTCATCAATAATCAAGGTAACGTGGTCATTGCCTTCGGAGACCTCAACTATAAACATCCAAAATGGAGTCCTCATAATAGAGCCAACCACAACGGTAGAACATTAAATATTATTATTGAATCAACAAACTACGTCTTTGCCTTAGACATTCCTACGCATTATTCACACATGCATGCCTCATCTTCGATAATTGATTTTGCCATATCAACAACAGTGTCGATCAATGTCTGAAGTTTCAAGCCACCACAATACAGTAATTTCCGACATTGAACCTCACAATTCCCTCCCACTAAAGGAGAGGTCAATTTTCATTTAAAAAATTGTTATTGCTCTTACTTTTGGTTCGTTTTTCCGCTCGAAAATAAAAGTACATTGTAGAAGCTTAGCAAAGTCGAAATGAATAACACGCATATGCGTTATCAAATGTTTTTTTGAAAAATTTAATTGAAAGTTTCCTCAAGTTAGCATAAAAAATTCCTTCATTTTGGAAAGGCTACATTTAAAGAGTATGTATAAACATGAAAGTTGTATGAGGAAAAAATCGAACTCACCAAGATTTTACACCCCTATAAATGTTCATTGTGTGCATTGTCTTGTGTCCCTTAAGATGTCTTAGGGAAACAAACACTTACAAACGATAATGAAACATATTCCGTAGCTTTTTAAACAACAACTAGTATCATTGAATTTAAGATACTGACTCCAAATTCTTTATTTACATCATGATTCTAAAAGGGCAGCTACTATACAAAGCGAGAATAAGCAAAGATGTTACCAGAAAAATATAAAATTATGAGTATTTACAATAGATTTAATTTTTCCTTTTTGAAAACATATAAACACTTATTACTATCAATTTTTGTTTATTCAAAAATCTATAAAAAAATTACACTCAACTTAGTGACACTGTCAAAATTATGAGCTACAAATATAATTGCAATAATTGAAAATAAGCTATTTCTCACATACATACAAATTTTGTGGAATTAAATATACTGTTTTGATTATGAAGAATAAATTGGTTGGTTAACAGTGAATGAATTCCTAGGCAGAAACAAAACGTTTCTGGTCTTTGCATCCAACCGCTGCCTTAAGAAAGGCGTCATTCTTCTGAATCTAACAAATAACACAAGGGGGGATGCCTTATGGGATCGTGATCCTACTCACTCATACCACAAAAACACACACAGATTATATATATATATATATATATATATATGTGTGTGTGTGTGTGTGTGTGTGTGTGTGTCTGTGTGTGTGTGTGTGTGTGTGTGTGTGTGTGTGTGTGTGTGTGTGTGTGTGTGTGTCTGTGTGTGTGTGTGTGTGCATAAATTAATAGTACAAACGTATTTTAATTTTAATCATTATCTGAATTAGATTAAGATTTCAAAGGGACTTTTCTCCAAATAATCAAAAAACTACTCAGACACTAACTACCATATCATAGACTGAAGGGAAACCAACAGCCTGCCGCTTAACAGTTTGAAAGCCTAAAATTACTTTGGTTTCATTAAAAGTTGCTGTATAAGATTTGTACTCCTTCTCATTTTGTAGCTATTCTGGGAACTTTTGTTTCTCCAGGGAATATTACATTTGGGAATAAACTTAGAAGTAATTATTTCAAGATTATTACTTCTAAGTTTAAGTAATTTTTAGCATCAATAAGAATTATATTCCGATACTCCTATGGGAACATTTAAAGAAATGTTGATGTGATTAATAATATTGCTACTGTATATAGAGTAATTTTTTCACTCTTTTTCAACTATTATATTGCTTCATATATAAATATTTTCTGAGTATCGCCTAAACCAATATAAGGTTCAAATTCAGAAAATAATTTTCCCATTCTTTCCCAAAAAGAATTTTTGCAATATGAGAAAATACGAACTGTGTAAAAATTAATTTTATTATATTGCAAAGATATGAAGACGTAACAACTTCTGTGATTTATTTCAGCTTCGTCGGTTGATTAAGAGATGGAATTTAGTCTTTTGAATGAGAGGTCTCTTGATGCCTGTCAAAAATCAGAAAGAAAATTCTGCTTCCAGAGCTTTGACAATTGGTAGAAATGTAATGTGCTCTAAAAATAAAAATTTATGATCAATGCTTAGCATTATCCATTATAACACAAGCCACATTCACACACACACATAATAAGCAAATTTTTCCTAGTAATTATATTCTTTCTCTCACAACTGAATTAAATAAATCGGAATGCTTTCTATCCAGTTCGGAATTTGAGATTTATTAAATTGTCTGTTAACTGTTGGGGTTCAGATTTGTGAGAAATGAAAAAATCGCCACTAGAGGGAAAACAAAAAAAGAGTCAGTTGATGTACGTCGATCGTGAGATGCGGTCAGAGATTATCGAAGCGCAATATTCAACTAACTTGTTATTTGTTACTGAAGCGCATTTAAGCGTCCTGATATGGCTATATGTATAAATAATCTTAAATGAAAAATTAAGTGAATGCACGCAGGCTTTAACAGATTTATTAAACTGTAATTCTCATAATCGGAATCTCTCCTCATTTGCTGAATTCTTCTGTTATTTATTCTAATTTTAATATGATGTTTTGACTCCTAATAATTAAAATCTTTCACACAACTAAAATTCTAATGTCTACTATTATTAATGAGTTTAATACTTCTTCATTAATTATTTTAGCAATTTCTGCTAAACCGATTTACTGACCAAGTTCAAAGGAGAATATTATTTGAATATATTTTTTGTCTTAAAAAATGTGATTAAATATGTAATTATCTTCACCGTTATGTGAACTTTAACCGTTGAATAACGGAATTATTATTTACACACCAATTATATAAACCATAATACCAAGCGGATGTTTTTTTAAAAGAGGTTTATTGTAAACAGTTCAATTTAAAGTGTTTAATATTTTAACTGCATTATTTTCTGCATCGTGATACAAAAAATTATTTTTCTTAATTTAATTTCAATCTTATTAATCCTTGTCAATAAACCTACTCCATTTTTAGATCCTGAAAATTAAATAATGCTAGAGTAAAAGTATTAAATACAAAATATACCATATAGGTAAACAGTAAAAGCACAACACACACGAACCGAAAATTAATAACTGCATTAAAAGGAAGAAATCCTGCAAAATGTATAATATACTTTTTAATAAACCAGAATAATTTCAGTCAATTTTGGTCTATAAATTTATTATATAACAATATTTCCTTAAGCACCTGAATCAACCCCATTTAGACATAAAAATTAAGTTTCCTTTTCTAGAAAATTTTCTTAAAAGTAAACTTTCTTGAAAAATAACAGGAATTTCAAAGATAACAGAGTCCTATTTTAAATTTTACAATAAACGATATATTAATGTTTTCCCAGTCAGTTATCCTGTCAGAGAAAATTTTCTATTTTAAGTTAATAAGTTTAATAAAATATGTGATTTATGACTTCTAAGGAATATATTTCTTTGTTAGACAATTAAAATGAAAGTTTATTAATATTATATATTATTTTTATACCTCATTTTTACACAAGCAGACTATTTTTCGAGGACATATAATAAGAGCTAGTCCTACATTTTATAATTTGAATAATAAAATTTCTTAAATCAAGCATGTGGAAAGAAAATTTTATTGCAGATAGTTTACAAGAAAGTTTTATAAAAATCCTATAAATATCAAACATTACTTAAAAATATTTTTTAGTTAAGGATATTATTAAAAATAATTAAATATTAATTTAATATTATGTAAAAACTACCTTTTTATTTATTTTACATTCATATTAAAATAAAATATTAACACCTAACAACTTCTTAACACAATTTCTGATTCATATTTGGAAAATGTATGAAGTTAAATAACTTCATTTCCCAGTTTTCATTTAGCAGTCATTATTGCTATCTGCCATCGAGATATGTCACTCTTAAATATATTTCATAAATGCAAGCAAATCAGGTAAAAATATATAAAATTCAATTATATACGAATAGATAGTTTAAAAACAGACAAACTGAAAATCATCAAGGATAAAATAACAAGAAATCCTTGTTATTTTATCCTTGATGATTTTCAGTACAGCCGGCTTAACTCTGACCTCTAATGCTTTCCATAGAAAAAGCATTAGAGGTCTGAGTTAAGCCGGCTGTGATTGACACGCCCTTTTTCTCGCAGAAGACATCAATGAGAAATGCAGCCTTCTTCAATAGCGATGCAATTATTTCCTCAAAATCTAAAATCAATCTAAATTCAACCCATATCACCTGATTTTGCTCCCCTCTTACCCTTAATTCCCTTTTACTTATTCTCAAAAAAAAAAAAAAAAAAATTAAAATAAATAAATAATTAAACTCATATAAAATCTCTTTTTGCTTTTGTAGTATTTGTCATTTACTAACTGTGAACTGTATATAGCTCTCCCTCTCACATGTTAGTTAAATTTTTTCATTACTTTGTAAATATTTCTTTATTTTGCAAATTTACTAGTTTTCTTGTAAATAGTTTTTTGAAACATATTTAATCGGATTTTCTCTTTTGTTATCTTAATGTATATATTCTGTTTGTCATTTATTGCACTTGCATTGCTTATGTTATAATTCCCTCTCCCTGTTTTCCAAGTTAGTGTTTTCCCCAACAGGCATTCCAAATTTACTGATTATTATTTGATTTATTGATTATTCTTTGATCTTTTAATTCTATTAAGATCTTTCCTTTAATTCTTTACTCATTTACTTTACTTTTACTATCATCATGATTGTCTGTCTTGCAGAATTCTTCAGTGGCTCCCACCGATCGGCCAATTAGAGCACTCAGCTTACCACCACCCCCTCTTCTCTCTACCCCAGTAGCTCCGCCTACCTACTTCACTGACCAACGACATTGGCTTTTAAGCACTCTCACCGATGAAGGAGTAAAAACGGCTTCGCCGTTGAATGCTCTGCTTCTCTTCTATGACTATGACTATGAATTCCAAAAGTAGTACTTCTTTGCGAGTTCTGAGTTAAACCGTATTCAAATAGAAACGCAACTTAACACTCTTTTTCTATTGGGTTTTAAAATAAAGCTTGCAAAAATCTGTGAAAATTAATAAAACTTATTTTAAATTATCTTTCAAATTGTCTGTGTCTTTTTAATATCTGTAATTCAGCATTGTCTTAAAAGAAATATCGAGATGCAATGTTACATTTTTAACAATACTCCAATATTATTTCAAATTATATTACAAGTCCAAATAAGCGAATCAGCTACGATTTAAATACATATAAATAAGATTGAACTCATTTCTGCTAAGTTCACTTGTATGAAACAGAAGTATGCAACTGATCCTTAGAAATTAAATTTGATTAAGGGGACAGTGGACTATCAAAATGTAAAATATCGACAAAAATATATATTTTTCTTATTTAGTTTATTAAAAAAATATGAATCATTCCCTATATTATACAAAAAGAATTTTTGATTTCTGTCAATTTTAGGCAAAGTTATTAATATTTTAATAAGGTAAACAATGTGCCTTGCCCCTTTTTCACGTTTACTCCAAAACGTAAACAATGAACACGAGGACAGTATATTTAAATAACAACTAATTTGCAATGAAATATATGTATTTCTAGAATATAATAAGATTCAAATATCATATTTTGGCTAATAATTGTTTGATTTATACTATTAAAACTTGAAAAATAAGGTATTTATTTTGTAAACAAACGGCCACGCCCATTTCCTATCGTCTCACAGCATGCAAATATTTATTCTTCAAATTATTGTTTACTGAATTCTGGTTTTAGAATGTGCTATATTTTAGCAACATCAAAATTATTTAGTTTTTTATTATTTGTATAATTTCGTCTGGCAACACAAATCTTGTTGAATTTTCACAGATATCATTACTTTGATTTCACCGCATGATTTCTGTTTTGATTTTGAAACTTATATTTCTGTTTGCTGATCATTGGTTACAAAACAGGGTAAAAATATTCTTAAGGGTGCCCCTTGGCGAGATTGGCAATTTTTGTTTGTCGCCAATCCTGTTCGCGCGGAACGCAGTGCAAACAGTAATGGCGGACAAAACACAATGAAATTTCAAAAATAATGCAGTAAGCACTTAAAAAAAGAGAAAAAATGTACTCCCTTTATTTTGCTGGAATACTCTCACTTTGAGGTAAACAGAATTCTCTAATAGCACCTACAGATATTGCTTAAATTTATCCTGAGAACAAAACCAATCAGAATCTTAACCCATCAGAACCGTGAATGGATTTCAGAATAATGTTTAGGGTTATCATATATAGAACAACATCGCCCAGCTTGGCGAGAATTCAAGGGACATCCTCAACTATAGTCTAACCATATATATATATATATAACCATATATAAATATATTTATATATATATATATATATATATATATATATATATATATATATATATATATATATATATATATATATATATATATATATATATTTTAAACAGTTCTTTTCAGAACTACTTTCTTAAATAATAATCTTTTGAATTAAACATTGTAATTTCCATCATAATGCATACAATTAGTTCAAGATACAGGAAGCCTAAAGCAGGTTAACGAAACGAAAACTTGCTGCGATTGAATCAGCTCGTAAAAGACAATCAAAATTTGCTGAGGAAGCTGTACCAAAGGAAACAGTTGACCAAAAATTTTCTTTTATAGATGTAAATGTTCCAGAATCTGTCCATTTACGTAATGACATTCCTCCTGCATGTGGAAATGAGTATATTCTAGTGAATAAAATCTGCTTCTCCAGTCTTCTGAGGAATTTGCCATACAGTAATTGTGGTGTCTGCTCTTTAGATGTATCCACTCAGGAAAATTATGGTTTTTCAGTGAAACTAGAAATGTGCTGCAAGTCTTGCAAAGAATGATTTTTATTATGTTTACAATTTTGTATTTATCTAGAATTTTAAAATTAATATAGTATATGCTTACACAGAGCTTAGGTAAGATATAATTTTTTCAAATGTTCGAAAAATTTTGAAAATGCAATATGTAAATTTTAATTAATTAAATTTATTTTAAATAACATTTTAGATTTTTTTTAATAATAAAACCTATTTTTATGAAAAATTCAATAAGAAACAATTTAATGGTATTTAAATATGAAATTATTGTCTCACAAGTACCTCACAGATTTAAAATACTGTTTTTCTCAGATTTAAATTTTTTGATAAATATATGAATTTAAAATGCTCCATGCGCATTATTTTTTACCCATGTACATGACATTTGCTACAGTTGTTCGTTATGATGTTTTCTTCAAATGTTCCGAAAAAATTGGTTATAACTTTACATAATATTAAAATTTAAGGTCTAAAATTTATGTTGATGTGATATTTTCATGAAAAATTTTATAATATGTACTTAAAATATTTTATTTAACAAATGTAATTTGTAAAGTGTTATTTTTATAGATAGATTGTTTCAAATTTATATAAATATTATTTATGAAAATTTAAAGAATATTTCCATATTTAAGACGCAGGGGTTTCTTTAAGTATTGAACATTTATTATATATTATAATTACATTTATTGCCATAAATCACTTTTTAATTTATATTTTAACTTGAAATTTTACAATTTAACTTAAATATATAATCTTAATATTTGTGTTAAATTTCAAGAAATTTGGATAAATATTGAAAAAAGTAGAAAAGATTTGAAAAAAATTGAAATTGAAAAAATTTGGAAGTTCACTAAATACTGTTTTTCTCAGATTTAAATTTTTTGATAAATATGTGGACGTAAAATGCTCCAGGCGCATTATTTTTTTCCCGTGTACATGACATTTGCTACAGTTGTTCATTATGACATTTTCTTCAAATGTTCCTAAAAAACTTGGTTGTAACTTTACTTGAAATTAAAATTTAATGTCTGAAATTAATGTTGATGTGATATTTTTATGAAAAATTTTATAATATGTATTTAAAAATTTTTATATAAAAATGTTCTTTGTAAAGTGTTATTTTTATAGATAGATTGTTTTATATAGATATAAATATTATTATTTATGAAAATTTAAAGAATATTTCCATATTTAAGACGCAGGGGTTTCTTTAGTATTGAACATTTATCGGATATTATAATTACATTTATTACCATAAATCACTTTTTAATTTATATTTTAACTTGAAATTTTACATTTAACTTGAACATATAATTTGTGCCAAATTTCAAGAAATTTGGATAAAAATATAAAAAATTAGGTTTGAAAGTCCACTGTGTCCCCAAATGTTTAATTAATTCTTTGATGTCAAATTTAACATAAAAGAATTAATGAAACAAAATATTTTCAACTACAAGGAAGATAGAGATTAGAGATCCTGGTACTTATCTTCCAGTTATTTCATACAGTAGAGTTCTACTTCGATAGACATCATTATAACAGCATACTTTGGCACAGGACACGGGCATCATCCGTAAATCTACATCCATCAAACTTGTTTTTAAAAAAACTACAACAAAAGCTAAACAATGTGAAAGATTGATCCACTAGGTGGAAAAAAGAAATTGATACTAATAAATCAAACCTATTAATAATTAAAAAAGCGAGTACAAAAAATGTTTGAAAAATTATTTCCTTATATTCGAAGAAAAATATCAATAGTTTAAAATAAGTAAAATCTAAAGCTTACTATCAATGAAAATTTATAAAAGAATTAGCATTTTAAAAATAAAATAAGTTAAGCAACGGCAATAATATTAAAATGATGATCGCTAATCTGAAAATACCGTAAGCCTACATTAAAATGAAAAAATTATTATTAAGCTATCTGTTGGTTATGTTAAATGATTAAGAAACTCAAAATATGAGACTCTAGTTTCCATACAATAATGAGCTCTATTAGCTGATGCCCTAGTTTTAAATTCAACAAAAAATTTTTACAATATTTTCTGCAATTTTCTTATAATTCTGCAAACAAACTTAACTGATGATACAAATAACTCTGACAAATATCTTTTAAATGACTTAGTGACCTCTCACTCTCTCTTACACTTTCTTTGTATTCATAATTTATCAGTCATGAAATTATCTAAAAAAAGAAAATCTTTTGAATTCGATTATTCTTGAATATTTTGATAAACAAACATTTTAATAAGCCAGAATAAAATGATTCCAAAGCTTTGAATCATGTGATTTGATAATAAGATTACTTAATAAAAAGTACACAGTGAGATCAGTTGATAAAAACCTACAATGATCATTAATAATGTAACACTTGTAAATTCCTATGTGGAATTAAGATGATGAATTTAATATTTATATATACATTTATTTATTTTGGCAAATAAATGGTGCACATATTTCTTTATCGTTTAATTTAAAATTACTTTATTTTAGTTAACTGTGCACAAAGGAACATAAGAATTCGATTTCAAATAATCGGATTTGCACCAAATATCCATGTCTGCAGTATTTTAATGTGTACTTTCATTAATGACACATATGATTAGATTAAACTCAATAACAAAAGAAGAATTAAATAATATTAGGGAAATAAAATGGTAAAGAATATTGATAGGAATAATTTTGGTTCAAACATTTTTCACAACAATTATTCACAACAGTAATTTTGGTTCAAAAATTTTTCACAACAATTATTTATATTAAATCTCATAAATATTTTTATACCTATAATTCTCTACATTTTAATACATATTTAGACATTGATTTTAAAACTTGGAAATAATTAACTAAAAATTATTTTCATCATTGAGAATGACAAAATTTTTTTGCAAAGTTTAAGTATAAGTTTTTGAATGTGTAAGATTTTAAGAATATTTCTCTAATAACTGGTATATGGAATTTGAAATTTAAAACAATTAGATTTATGAGGGCCTTGCAAAATTTTCGAATATTTTTATTCAATAACGCCTAATAAACAAATAAAAAATGTATAATTGAAATATATAATTGAAATTGTATACACGAGTTTTGACTAGTATATATAATTATTTTAAAACAAAAATAAAAATTGGTATTTTTTTGGTAAAAAAAAACTTTTCTTAATTATAAATCTAATTTAACTTTTATATAGTATTATTTCAGCTTTAATAATGAATCAAAATTTTAAGGAACAGTAACGATTTCATTGATTATATTTTATGGTGTTTGTCAAATAATATTGTTCTGAGTAGCAAATAATATTGAAGAGAAAGTAAATAATCTATTTAATCATTAATTAAAGCATTCAAAATAGAACAAAGTGAAGTATTCAAATGCTAGAAAACTCGGCAAATTCATCCATAAAAAGTTTTTAAATCCACTTCTTCTGTAACCTGTTATAATAGACATCCAAATAGAGAGAGATTGATCAACTAGAATGACTGTTGCCACTTTAATTTAAAATAATCATATATATTGTATTAATACTGATTTCAAAATTATTTAGCTATGTTTATAAAAGTACAGTTTTCTATGTACTTACAATAGACATCCAGTGTTTGATATACATGAAATATTCAAAGTGTAGACATCTTACAATATCAAGATTACTGATATCAGACACAGATACCTAGCCCTTACGAAATTTGGATTTCCAGTTGGCAAGAGTTTCAGATACCCATGAGATATCTCCGCAATATCCAAATGTTAATGTCTAAATGATGTTATTTTGCGATATTAATGGACGTCAAAATTTTGGATATCAATGGACATTTGAATTTTGGAAAACTCATGGTTGTGTTGTAGATATTCTAAATATCTGGATATGAATTGCACTTGATTTCGATATCTCATAGATATTTGCAACTGTATTGGTCATTTGAAATATGCGAGTTCACATTTGAAAATTTTGTAATCAAATATAGTCTAATTTGCAATAAAAAAAAATTTGCAGTTATAAAAACAGACAAAGGTCTATTCTATATTTTAAAATAATGATTGCTTGCTTGATTCAATTTATGAATTTTTTAAAAAAAATATTAAGAAAACTAATCCCAGTGAAATTATATTAAAATTATAACAAATACGATTAAATAGTGATTTCTAAGCGACCTAAAATGAAATTGTTAGTAACTGTACCTATAAAGATCCATCTCTAATTACTAATTTCTACATTGTCAATGGGAACATTGTCTCTGATTACTTTGAGTCAAATCTCTTCATACCTACTTATGAAATTTTTGAATTTCAAAATTTACTGTATGTTCCGGATAACCAGGAATAGAACCACTAAACATTACTCTTTAACTCTATTAAAGGGAACCGGATTTTTACCATCAACTGGATTCACACTCATATTGTCATGTCGGATTCAAAGATACCACAGCATTCGCATGGCAGCTGGAATGCTGCATAGTTTTCCTGATTTTGTTCGATTGAATGTTCCAGTTTTGAAATGTTATTCCTTATAAGGTATATAATTGTAATAGAAGTTTTGTGCAAGATTATCATTTTCTTAAATCCAACACTATATCGTAACATAAAAATTGGAGGCACCAGCGAGATAATAGGAACGTTGGTTTCGGGCTTAGCCTCAACACTGCAATTGGTACGATTTTGGATATTTTCCTCATCGCACCTCATCTAAGGACCAAGCAAGATAAGTATATTTTTCTTTTTTTAACTATGACTATTGGAACAACAGTATTTTTCGGAGTGGAAGATTTTTGGTCTGGTCTAACAGCTTCTGAAGAAAAGGGATGATTGAATCTAATTTGTCAGTGTAGGTACTAAAAGTTTTCAAGTTACGGTCTTATGATACATAAAACCCGGTCTCTGTTTACGAAGAAGCTCTCTCATATAGAACACATTATAGATATTTAAAAAAATGCTATAAAACGGCTTCAAGTTGTTTGACTTTATGATATAAATTGTCTGTATATAGTACTGAAAGTTTTAATAATTTAACGCATATTTTTTATGGTACAAGATTTGCAAAAATACTAATTCAATTAAAACGACTGTGTACAAAGTATTTTAGTTTACTTTTAAGAAAATCTCATAGTTCTTAGAAATCATTGTTAAATACTTAAGATTTTAAAAATCAATTAATACTTATTTCGATAAAATTTATGAAAATTTCCTTCAAATCCAAATTGTATTTAACTAAGCAATTTTAATACTCGGTTAAAATTCATTTTAAAACTTTTTGAAAAATTATTTTGCGTATTTTTTAAATGTAGTCTACATTTAAAAAATAAGTAAAATAATGCTTCGTATAAATACTATGGTGAAATATCTTCAAATCTTACTAAACCAACCTTTTCTTCAATATTCTTCAAAGAGCCTGAAGATAATTCAATATTACAAACTGATATTTCAGAATATTTTTCGAAAATATGCAGTTTAATATTGTAATTTATTTTACAGTTATATAAAATTTAAAATGTTATGATTAGAGCTAATTATATTTAAAGATTTATATTGTAATTAGATATCTTATTTCCTAAACTTATTCTTATTTCCTAAACAACGCAACCTGCCAAGCGAAAACTTGGATTGTGTTCCCGGGAAAACTCAATGTCAATGTTAGAATCCAAAACAACTTAATAACGACTTTAAAATTCCGTTGCGAAACAATGATAACGGCTTTAAAGTTCCGGAAGTTACAAAACAATGATAACGGCTTAAAAGTTACAAAACAATGAAAACATCTTTAATGTTCCAGAATTTACAAAATAACATTGTAGAAACCTTCTACAATACCGTAACGATTTTGAGTAGTTACCGATACTGGAACGATTTCCGCAGTTACGGGGAAAAAAACGTTATCTTAATAACAATTTTTGAAGAACGCGTTATTTATTAAACGGTTATTAGTTGATAACGGTTCTTAAATAACGACCATCTCTACTTCAAATAGTTAATAACTATGTACAAAAGCGTTTAACGTAATTAATATTCATTTAGGTTAAAAAGGAACAGTAGACAGTGTTCATGATAATACGGCAAAATAAATTTCAACCCTTTTCGTAAATTTTTCGGAATATATGACGCACTCTTAAAACAAGAATTCTAAACTAGGGATTTGTGCCTATCTATTCTGTGTTCCTTTAGTGTTTACGTTTATCCAGAAAATTAATTTTAACCCATATGTAATTTACCATTATACTGATTGTATTTCCTTCATTAAATATAATAAAATTTAATGAAATTTATCTTTAAAGAATAATTCTGACCTTTCAAACTCGTCGGAAGTTTTTTTTAATACATAAACAATTACATAATTATTTTCAATTAACAATTTGAGCAAACTTAAATATAATGATTTGTTTATTTTTTAAATTTTTTTTCTACATCCTGCACGAGTATATAAATTGATATTTTAAGTCATTCTATAGAATTTTGATTGATAATATAATTTATGTATATATTCTTTATTATTTTAGAAGAAAAATTATTGTAATGTTAAACTCCAATTATGACTAAATGAAGTTTGTAAACTTCCTAAATAAGTGACCTCATTAATATTTTCAATGCAATCAGTAAACTGTTTTTTTTTAGAGGAAAATATTTTGTTTCAATTCCGAATGTCTCGCAGAAAAGAAATAATGATTTATAAATCCTTAATAAATTAATGAAATATTTTTTTCATATTTGACGAGCTTAAATAAAAATTTAGTTATATTAATCCAATAAAATTAAAATACTTAAATGAAAATGAAACACTTATTTAAAAACTTAACTTTGTTTTGAAGTGATCTAATTTCCTTGATTATAATTTATTAGTACTAAGAAGACTACAAATTAATAAAAGCTGTTTTACTCTTTGCATGCGTTAAAAAGTCCCATTTACTCATACTGAACACCAGAAAATGCTTCGAGAATGTACAATGATTTCTTCACAATAAGTGTGTTATTCATCTGTACAGATAAAATTGGAATTACCTGTTGAGTGATCGGTGGTATCTTCGATAAAGACTTATTACAATGATTTTCGTAGTAGTTATCTCTCCGCTGATCATTTTAATGAAGTTTGTGATCGCCACATAGATTAGTTCCTAAGGAATGCAGCTCTTTCCTGATCACTTCATGTGAATACAAATTTCCTTACCCCTAATTCAGCTTATCAAAAATTATCTGAGCAAGGAGATTTTCGAAATTTATATTAAAACTGATTTGTGTCGACAACTAAATATTTTAAAGCGAGGGTGACCCTGGATTCCTTTCTGGGGAAACCCCTCTTCAATATTTTTATAAAATGATTTTCCCCAATACCAGGATCACATAGCGTCTTTTCGCCGATGATACGGCAATTCCCTCCTGGAATCCTCTCTTCAATATTTTTTGTAGAATTTTATTTGCAATTCATAACTCTGATCAATTTCAAATTTTTTTCGTGAAAGTTAATTTGCATCTTTCTTCTTCGAAATCTTTAAAATGTAAACACATGTACCTTCAACAATGTAAACAACAACATTCCTATATGTAGTTTGTATGGAAAATTCGAAAATTAATTTCACGAGTTGATGATATTCAAGTCTAATGTTAGACAGAAATGTACCTATTGACCATTTTCCTTAGTCTCGAATTCTAATTACTTATATAAAATATTCGTGAGTAGTAATACCTGAGGCTAAAATATTGATCAAAATTTCAATTGCACTTCTAACAAGAAGTGGTGTAGGTTTGATATCCCCCAAAGGATTTCTCGCCAAATCTCTTTCATTTTAAATATAGTGCTGACAATTTCAGTTTTTGTTTTGATTATAGTGTTAAATTAAGTTTTTTCTACTTTTCAGATTTTTTTTATAGCCAGATTTAGTTTTTCTCGTGTTTTTCATCATTTTTACTTCGTATATATGGTTCTTTTCAGTGCCAACAGTATTTGAAGCACACAATTTGAATTTTTCGCTATTTTCAATTTGCATGTCGCTGTCATGGTTTTCGTTATTTTATCGGGTGTTAAGCGCGGCAATTTAAATCCTGTTTTTTCATATTTATTTTTTATTTCACTTCGGATGTAGTGCGGAATATAAATATTGTCTCCTATGCTCATATTTTTTTATTTCACAGTAGATATAGTGCCGTAATTTCAATACTGTTTTTATATACGTTTTGTATTTCACAATGGATATCGTGCCAGAAATTAAATTCTGACTTTTACATTCATTTTGGATTTTGCTGTGCATGTAGAGCGCCGGATGAAAAATGAAGGTAAGACTTTTATTTTATTTATTTCCTAAGGCATTGAAGTCCTAGAATTGTATGTTAAGCAATTAAATATCCTATAATAAACGAAATTACACAATCATTCTATTTTTTGAATTATTCTTGATTTGTCTACTTTTATGCAGTACTGATTTGTAACATTCTATCTTAAATCATTAAAATTAAATATTTTATTTATTTTTTACTATTTGTTATTAAATAATTATTTTCTCTACTTTATTTCTTTAATTTTAATTCTGAAATATTTTTAAGGAATATTTAACCAATTCTTATTACGATTACAATTTTCTTATATACTGTTAGGCTTAGCCATTTGAAATCGCGGAGGGGGGGAATCCCGCTTCATTTACATGGTTGTTATTGTTTTCTTATTTAGTGTTAGGCCTAGAAATTCGAAATCTCGGGAAACTCCAGCCTCTTACGCCGATTGGCGCCCATCAAATTGAAGCGATTGAACGCTTAGAATTTTTAACATAATTGTTTGTTTCCTTATTTAGCAATTTGAAATCCGTTGAAACACCCGACGTTTATTTATGCCGATTGGCGCCCATTCTGGGTTGCGACTATTCTCGTCGTCACTTAGCGTCGAAAAAAGTCTCAAGAATCGCCAATGGGGGATATAATACTAGTCCCCAAAAAGTTCGAATTTCAATAAAAAATAATTATTTTCACGAGAGGATACATGTGAAAAGCATGCACTACTACTATTGCGTTGCAAATTCTTTAGAAGAATGGAAAAGCCATTTTTATTAATAATGACATCAGCGTATGCAATTGCAGCAGGAATGTCTTGCTATATATGGAAACATTCTGCACGTTTACATCTGGAAAAGAAAATTTTTCGCCAACTATTTCTTTATGTACAGCAACTTTATTTGATTTCGACTATTTATGAGCTCGTTCAACCACAGCAAATTTTGGTTTCGTCGATCTACCTTTCGTCTTTTTGTATACCATGCATGCATTATAAATTAAATCGCCTTATATAAATACAAAAAATATTTCAAACAATATTTCTATACAAAAATATCCAAATAAGTAATTCTGAAGAGAATTATTTTATAAATGCAGAAAAGAAAGACGAAATTGCATTTTTTTTTCTGAATTTGTAAATTCAAGTTGTAAAATCAAATGAAAGCTATTATAGATCAACAGGATTAGTATCGAATATTGATAAATTCATCACAGCTTGAAACAAGAATTTATTACAAATAATAAATTAGTGATTTGGAGAGTAATTATTATGCATGTTATTATTTTATAAAAAGGGCGTGGTCATTTATTTAAAATAAAAATCTTATTTTTACAAGTTTAATTGTAAATATCTCCTTTATATTATCTGAATTTTGATATTTGAAAGATATTTCGTTTAAGAAATACGTATATATTTAATTGGAAATTAGTTATTATTGAAGTCTATTTTCGATTAGAGACGTAATCAAGAAATAAGCAAAGGGGCGTGGAAAATTTACATTTTTAAAAACATAAGCCATTTTCTGAAACTATGTGAAATAAACTGTTTTCTGTTATTTTGGCTTATATAGAGAATGATTTGTATTTCATTTATGAACTAAAAAGAGAGAAATATTTTTATTTCGGTGTTGCACTTTTTGATCGTTCACTATTTGATAAACATTATTTCGCAAGCAAACCTATTATATTTTAAGAGAAACTACCAGTACTTTACATATTTAAACGTAAGTATATACTTTATAGTACTTACGTTTCCGGTTAACATAAATTTCATCTTATGACAAAGATCGCTTCACATTATCAGAAGTGTATCTAGTAGTTTTAAATTTCGGTCGGAATGCCTAAACAAGTTATTTTATAGATAACTAGATGTCAATAAGATGTTTAGATTAAAGGTTGATATGTGTATAGCCGTGTTTATCCCATTATTTTAATAAAATTGCAAATGAATCTTCAAAATACACATAGTTCCCATTATTAGTTCCAAAAGTATCGATAATATATTAACTGAACTTTTTTGTCTGGCTCTAATACCATAAATTAACTAAAAGAGAGGCCTATGTCAGTAGAATTGTATTAAAGACAATACTCTACTTTTCTTCAATTAATTAAATTTATAAACTTACTATAAAAATTCAGAGGAAATTAGATTACTTTTATACAATATAATTAAAATTTTCAGGCAATGCTTATCAATAAGTACTATTTTTGGGTAAAGAACTTTCTGATTAAGATATTTTTTCAATACAAAAATAATTTCAAATATAAATTAATAGATTCCTCTATTTATTAAATTATTAGTTATTAAGCATCAGAGACTATGAAAATTAACAAGTGATAGAGTTGAACTTATTACTTGTTAATTTTCAAGTCTCTGATTATTATAGATAGAATAGCCTCATTATATTTCTGATGCAAACAAGCATTCATAAAAGCAGGAAATTCCTGACGTTCTCTAAAATGCAATGAATGTTAAATCAACAAATATTATTGATAAAAATTTGGTATAATTTAATTGCAGTTTGAACGTGCTTTACTAAGTTAATAGATACATTTCTTGATTAAGTCATGAGCAAATCTATGAATTTGCTTTAATTATTATCGGAATAAATTTTGCTGAAAAAGATACAAAATAATATTAGTTTAAAAAAAAATTATGTACACAATATATATATGCACACGCATACAAAATCAACTAATATTGTTAGCTATTACAAAATGCAATTGAAATAGAGTAAATACACATAACTAATTCTAACTCATTTTTTTTTTACTTATTGACAGAAACATCATCATTTAATCTCATGGTTCTAAAATTTTAAACTAGTATTTATATGCAACGCTTGCGTAGTGGGATTTTAAAATAAGATACTTGACATACTTAAAGCAACTTTGATAGAATCACAAATAAGTTAAAATTCCGCTGTGTCAGTTGAGTTGTAAGTAGCAATATTCCTTAAAATGCAGATCTCCGATGGACTGAATTCTTTATCACACTCTCAATATCTTACAGCTTTCTTAATTTGCAGCATTGGTAACACGCCTGTTTCGATGACTGGAAAACAAGAGGGGAGACTACCACTTGCTGATTAATTTTGTTTAACTCGATATCAATACTCAATCGATGCTCATAAGAAGTATAAGCACCTATATTGACAACATCCAGCATACATACATCAGTAAACCTCCTCTTTTCTACATAAAGTTTGAGACTGACCTGAATAGCTGTCATTGAAAATAAATTTTTATTAAATCAATTTTATTTTTCCATAATAAAATATTCAATATCCTTTGTGGTCGTACAAACTTTTATTGGTCAGCAGTAATTTCTAGCTTCATTTTCATACATAACTCTGATTTTCTCTTTATATGCCTGTTGACAAAGACATGTTGTTGTTACAAATGACACTTGGACAAGCCAAGCTCGCTATGCCTTAACTATGCGAATTTAAGTCAATTGGGAGCGTCTTTCGTTTTAAAAAGAGCACCATGAAGGTGAAAGTACGACTTTTGCTCTTCAAATCCTCCGATAGATGGCAGCACCAGAGAATATACTCCCTCAATTTTGACATTGATCTGAAGGGGGAGTATATTTCTCCAGACCATTGCACCCATGGTAACTGCTCAACGACCGACCACAGGACTTTCGATTCCACAGTTTCACGAGCACGTATATCGCATGTACTCGGTGGGTCTATGGCGGCATTGGGAATCGAACCCTGTCCTTCCGGATGGAAGGCTGATACCCTAACCACTAGGTTACCACGGCCCGACAAAGACATAGATTCAAAGTATTTTTAAATAGTTTCTGCTCTTTGACAAGATTTCTGGAAAAAGAATGAGATTTTTTTAGAAACATACAACGAATATTCCTTAATGCTAAATTAAACTATCATAAAACATAATAACTTGAATAATGCTGTGATGTGTAGAATGGCCGATCACCATTTCCTGGACAACACATTTATTTAATTAGAAACAAACATCCCAGCAAACACAAAATGCCGGTAAAAATCCGGGCCGCTGCTGGCCAAGCCGGTTTTCTGTTGGCCACGGCAAGCCACTCATGGATGTTTGATGGCCTAGCTCCGGCCACGAATGAGTGCTGGCCAAAATAAACCGGGCCGGTGCTGGATGATAAGTAGTGGGCCAACAGATTCTGGCCATTGTTGGCCCTGAAGCTGTTGGCCAGCAAAATTAAGACAATTAGTTTAAACGCTATTTTTTAATTTTATCGACAAAGACTATTTTAATTAATTTTCAAATAACAGTTTTTTTGTGATGTTAATTAATTTTCAGATAACTTCTTGCTTTTTAAACCCTTTAAAAACTATTTTCCAGAAAAATCTATATTTCACTATTTATTGTGTATACCGCGTGACAATATGAGGTCAGATAGTGCGAAGTGCTTGTGTCAGCGTCAGCCATTAATGTGAAGTGGCGGAATATTCGATGTTGTGTCTGTGAGCCAAGAAAAATATAAGATAAGTATGCATTTATTATTGTTTTATCAGGATAGAATTGTTATGATATATTTATTTTTTGTTGAAATGTTATTTAATTACTTGTTAAGAAAACTTCATAAACTATTGATAACATGACAACAAGATAGACATTGGAATATGTTTGTCATTGTATGTTTTAGAATAATTTCATTATCGTGTTAGGAATAGAAACATCATGCACAGAAGCATTTTTTATATTCTATATATCAGTAATATGTAACATTTTAGTCCTGAAGAATTAGCTACTGCTATTTTGAAAACTAAACAAAAGCCTAATAGACTTTTGGTAGAAGCTATAAATGATAATTCTGTGGTGGATTTGTCTCAGGTATGTTGGTAAATTAAATGTCTATTTTCCCCCTTTATATGCTATATATTTACTTTTACGTATAGCATATAATAAGCTACCTATGCTATACATCTACTTTTTATCTTTTAGACTAAAATGAATGAGCTTCAACTTTTCAGAAGAGATAAAATTCTCTTAAAAGGTAAAAAAAAAAAGAAGGGAAACTGTCTGCATTGTGCTCTCTAATGATACTGCACCAAATGAAAAGATTCGTATGAACAGATGTGTCAGAAACAATCTCAGAGCTAGATTGGGTGATGTTGTTAAGTAAGAATTTTTTGCATTCATATTTTTCACGTTTTCACAATTATTTTTTTATAAAAGTACTAAAATTATAATAAGTAGATGTGAATTCAGAAAAGGTTATATATTAAAAAACAAATATATGCTGCATATCATGCAGTCTACAACGGGAGACAGCCAGGCAAATAAAGCTACCGTATTTTCCTGTATATAATCTGCGGATTATGTGTTAAAATAAAGTTCGGAATTTCGTTGTGCGTATTGTACAGAGCCGGGGATAATCTGATAAAAATATTTTTCACCAGAAAACTTTGAAAGAATAAATATTAAGTTTTGAAAGAAATGTCGTTTATGTTTCATAAAATAAATAACAGATGGCGCTATGACTCAGTTTACTTATTTTAACTATAATCAACATTGTCCATTTACGTTCAAGAACAAATTCAATTCATCTGAACGATATTAAAATTCCAATTCATTAGCGTCATTTCGCATTTTATCTTGACCTGAATTTTTTCGCTCGGAAAGCTATAGGGAAGGCAAATGAAAAAAATGTCCACAAACTTGTAATGTAAGGTGAAAAACAAAGGATGCTATTTACAAAAGAAAAATGCGCAGTTAGAAAATAATCCATTTCTTTCATTTAACTATTAACCAAACAAATATAGTTTATTATTAAAATATATCTAACCTCATTTTAAAAGTTACTAAAATCTAAAAGTCAATAAGATTTACTCGAATCTTTTCGGATCTTGGTCGATGTCATGCTTTCATCTCAGTTAATTGCACTTTTTGTTGAGGTGAATTCAAACAGATCTTTATCACTATAAATATTTTTTCTGTAGAATTTACTATATTTTTAATCATAATAATTTTTATTTTATTTGACACCAAATTATCTGCAGTATAATTTTTCGACAATTCGTCGGAAAAATTGCCACGAATTATACACTGCTGCGGATTATGTGACGCTTTTTTTTACCTTTGTTCAAAAAGCGGGGCTTGCGGATTATAACGCTGCTGCGGATTATATACAGGAAAATATGGTAATTCTAACAATGTAAAGATAACATATATTCAGGAAAACTCTGCTTTTAATTAAGAAGTGGTGCTCACATTAAACATCAGTGCAATACCTGGTTGTCTCCTGCTGGAGAGAGCTGGGCAATAAAATCATGAAATGTAATCAATAATGTAAATAAAACACCAATTTTTATTATTACTAAATATATATTTTCATGAATAAACCTTACAATTCGGAATAAATTTAGATATTTGTCATATTTTTACATTATACTCGATAAATTGTATAAATTAGTTATAACAGTAATTTTAATTGAATAACACAAAAATATGCATTTATCATCAATTTCAGAATTAAAAAAATGGTAATTCAATTTATCACTATCCATATCTTTCCACTTTTTATACACTGATATTAAAATTCAAAGTTTTCATTTTTATACATTTAAAAAAAAAAAAAAATTCAAACATATAAATTTCAATGATAAATGAAAAATAATTCAAGGGTTACTAAATCTGCAAAGTTTGCGCATACTGACACCAGTCATATCATAAAATCACAAGAATGCATTCCAGCATAGAGTAAATGAAAAATTGGCACACTGGTAAACAATTATCACTGATCTGGATTCTAGGATTTAATCCTATTAACTTGCTAATTTAAAGTGAAAGTATAAACTCTCGTATCTTATTTCATTTTTAATCTTCTAACTAAGGCCAGGTTAGCACATTTAAAAAGATACCATTATCTTAGAGATTTTGTAAAAAGCATTATATTTTAAATGTACATATATATTTTTTGAGGATGTTTCTTCTGCTATAGAAATGTTTCTTTTTTAGACAAACATATATTTATATTAATTTGTTGTAATTTGTTATTTTTGAAACTTTTATTGTACTGAACACTATTTTTATTTTTAAGCAATTTACCTTGTGCCTTGAAATTTTCTGTTAAGGTCTTTTATATTAACACAATTCATTTAAAAATGGATTGAACTTTAATGCAAAATCGTAATACATAATTCAAAAGCTATTAAAAAATATGGTCACCTGGAAAGTTATTTTCTTACTTACTCCTATTTAAACTTTATCTGTGTTAATTTTGTTGTTCATAACCATTATTTTGAAATTAATTTCTAATTTTGTATAAATTCATTATATATTTTTAATATGAATTAATGAAGTACTATTATTAATTTGTAGTATGTGCAAACTTTTAGTTTTTAGTATTATGCGTTGTAAATTTTTTAATATGAATTTGAATATCTATTATACATATTGTATTGTATAAATTTTCTCTACTTTAAATATTTCTTATATATGATTTGTTAATTTTATCTCTTGTGAAATTAGAAATGTTTATTATTTTTTTTTATATTTTCAGCATTCAGCCATGTCCTGATGTAAAGTATGGCAAACGAATGCATGTTCTCCCTATTGATGATACAGTTGAAGGTTTAACTGGGTATAAATTTAATTTCCATGCTTAAAAAATATATTGTCTGGAAGAAAAAATGTCTAAATTTTGTTTATATTTATTTCAGTTATTTCATGTAAAAAGAAAAAATATATATTTGTAATAAGAAGTGACTTTAAACTATTTTTTTCAGTCAAAAATTAAAGTTTATTTGAAAAATATAGAAAATAGATTTTCAATAAAATCAGTAGCTAAAGAATAAAATTTAAAATTATGTTTTTTTATAGGAGTTTATTTGATGTATATTTGAAGCCTTATTTTTTGGAAGCCTACAGACCTATTCACAAAGGGGATCTTTTCATTGTAAGAGGAGGTATGCGAGCAGTTGAATTTAAAGTTGTAGAAACTGATCCAAGTCCATATTGCATTGTTGCTCCAGATACTGTGATTCATTGTGAAGGAGATCCTATCAAGAGAAAGGTAAATTAAAAATTCTATTAGTGCTTATCTTTTAATATTTAAGGGATGTCCTATAGATTTCCTATACATTTTTTCTCTTAATTGTTTATAAAAAATATTTCTTTAAAAAATCTTGTTAAAATTTTTACACAATGTTTAAACTTGTATTTTCTATTCAATTTTATTGCAAAATATTGTCATTTATTGTTTTAAGATTCATTTTGACATTGTTTTATAAAGATTAGTTAAAAATGTTGGCTTCATATTACTTAGTTAGAAATCTTTAGTAGTTCAAAATTTGAATATTTTGGTAATTTAGGAAGAAGAAGAAACTTTGAATGCTGTTGGTTATGATGATGTTGGTGGTTGTAGAAAACAACTGGCTCAAATTAAAAAAATGGTAGAACTGCTTCTTCGTCATCCCAGCCTTTTCCGTGCTATTAGAGTGACAGTAAGTTTATAATTGTTGATGGAAATATTAAGATGTTCTTTTGATTCCTGCTATTTTAATGATTTTATTTTATAGCCTCCTAGGGGAATCCTCTTGTATGGACCTACTGGTACAGGCAAGACACTTATTGCAAGAGCTGTTGCTAATGAAACTGGTCCCCTTTTCTTCCTAATAAATGGTAATAATGTTGATTTATGAAGCGAAAGATTTTTGTTTTTATTGTTGGCACTATTTATCTACTGATTAAACTAAGTAATGCTGATTTAAAATTATGTTAAATCAATCAATTTTAAATATATTACTTATCAAGACAAAGTTTATGTTTCTGAAAACCTACATTGGCATTGAAAATAGTTTTGTAATATCAATCATAAAATAATTTTTTTGTTTAAACCTAATTCAGTATTGTAAGCAAAGTTTCAATCTCAAAAAAGTAAAAGCTTATAGTGGTTAGTGAAAATTTCTCAATGTGCATATTGCTTACTTGCATATTGCACAACTTGCAAGTCATCTTTGCAAAGTTTAACCAAAATTAGACTTAATATATCATAATTGTATTCAATATCAGTGAGTTAGTAATGAAAAATAAAAAATAATTTTACTATTATACTTTTTACAAATATTAAAATAACTAACCACTCTTTGAAATAATATAAACAAATTAAAATTAATATATTTCACTTCAGACATGTGATAATGTAATTAAATGGCTTTCTTAGACTTTATAATTTATTTCTGTCTTCTCAATTTTTCAGTGTTGTAGTTTCTATTTTATTGTCATTCTCATACATTAAACAGTTATAGTAATTATTTATGGATGCAAAAGAAAATAGCTGATATATTTGAAATTATTTCTCATTTATGGATATAGAAATGATGTATAATTTATTTATTCAATAATTCTCTTTATATAAAAAATTATATAAATGTGAAATCATTCCACTGATGAATTTTAAATTACTTTATTAATTTTAAATGTTATAATTAAATGATTAAATTTGATATTTTTTATTTTATTTAAAATATTTTTTAGCCAGGAATTAAGTTTCTGAAAAGTTTACAAAAACTCTTAACATTTATATAATTTAGCTTTGGAAAATTTTATAACTACATTTTATAAATGTCCAAGACTTATAAAATTTAAAAATGAAGGTCTCTTCCACCCATTTTTTTATTCAGTTTAGTTTAAAAAATTCACTTTCCTAGATACTTATTATATAAATGAGCAATTTAATCTGATAAAATGGAAACAGTAAGCTTCAAAGGGTTTAACTGTACAACTTTTGTAGACGGTAAAAATTTAGGTTATTTGTAGAAACTTCAATTAAATAAGTTATCAAAAATGAAGTAGTTCAGATTATTTTAAATAATTTTAGCATAGTTCTAACTAATAATAGTATGTTAAGATTTGTCCATAGTTAGATATAATTCTCATTTTTTAATTGGAAGTAATAAATAATATAAGAAAACACAGGTTACTAATTAGAAACATTGTGTAATTCATACTAACAGTTTTTATTATATTATACTCGGTTTTTGCTTGTCTTTACTGTAGACATTTTAATTCAGTGTTTTTAAAAGTAACATCTGTTTATTCATGGTAATTATAATATTTTATGTTTAAATTTAATATGTGAGTTAGATGTAAAGTTGTCAAATATTTTTACTGTTTAATTTAGAAAATTTCATTGTTTGAATAATTACAAAGTCACTTGGAAAAAGTTGAAGGAAAAGATTTTTCTTGTTGAGAATGAACAATGACGTAAACTCATTTTCATCTATTTTTTTATTCAATTAAGGGCCTGAGATTATGAGCAAACTGGCTGGTGAATCAGTGAGTAATTTGAGAAAGGCGTTTGAAGAAGCTGAAAAAATACACCATCAATAATATTCATTGATGAATTAGATGCTATTGCTCCTAAAAGAGAAAAGGTATAAAATGTTAATTAATTTGATCTTATATTATTGTATGTAAAACTATGTTTTATAATTTAAATATTCTTTGACTTTTGATCCTAATTGAAGTGGCATAAAAGGGAAAGTTTATTTCTCGTAATATAAAGTAAGTGATCACATCCTGCTATTCAACTTATGAGTTTGACTTTTAACTCAAATGTGTTTGTATTGATTTATAATTAGTTTTAAATCTTAGATACAAATCATTTCCTCTTGTGTGAAAAAGTAACCACAGTGACAGACAATCCAAATCTCATTTACTTTAAAAGTGGTGTATAAACTTTCCTAACTGCTTTTTACATTAAAATAGGCAATATAGATTCATTATCAATGTATGAACTTTAAAAATTCACTCTAAGAAAATAGTATTTTTGTCAAGCATTGTTAGATTAAGAAAAAGAATTAGTGGATCAATTTAGTTCTTTCATCTTTATATTTGTGTGGAAATAAACTTAAATTAGTTGTGCTATTATAGACTTCTCATAAGAGAAGGTAATATTTTTTACTGTCAATTATATATTATCTGTTGGAGACTGCTAAGATTCCTTGTTCTTTTCCTTTTTTTCATAAATGTAATAAAAAGTAAGAAATTGATTTAAAAGTGCTAATAATGTTCTTAAGAGTAGAGTTAAAGTAAAATCAATGTATTTTTGAAAGCGATAATTAAAGCTTTTATAAATTTGATGGAAAATTCCTTACTAAAAAATAAAATTTAGTAATTCAAATTACTAACTGTGTAAAAAGTAACTACAATGTAAATTTTTAGAAGTTATAGACTTTGGTTAAAAAGCTTTGTAGAAATGCTGTGATTTTAAGAAATTAAACTTGACTAAAAATCTAAAAAAGTAAGGGTTAATTTAAATATGTTCCAAAAGATCAATGTAATGAACAAATGGAACTTTATTTCAATTTGCTGTGAGTCTTCCTTTAAATGCTGAAAGTACTCACTCCACTCACTACTGATGTTAAATTCAAAGGAAATGAAAGAAATCTAAGCATCAGATATTTGAATTGTTTCAAGTTTCTGTGGAATCTTATTTAATATAAAATGTTAATATCACAAAGGTAACATTTTAATAATTTTATCTTTTAAATAGTGTTCACCAGAGTATTGTCCAATTATTTTATAAAAAATTCACTTTTTATGTAACTGAAATCAAAACATTAATATGCATGCAGCTTTATGTCAAATTTTAATTTAAAAAAAAATTTCATTTTAAAATTAATGTGTAATATATAAACCAAGAAAGAATGTATTGAATATTTTATAAATACTGTAAAATGTCTAGATAATATAAAATGAATTTAATATTCTTGCCTTTTCTTAGACTCACGGTGAAGTTGAACGAAGAATTGTTTCCCAGTTATTAAATTTTATGGATGGTCTTAAACAAAGATTTCATGTTATTGTAATG